>SCLD01095511.1:0-11740 GCA_004367895.1 Oikopleura longicauda | reverse complement strand
CTTAATCTGATTAATACCATGCTTTTCAAAACTCTTTGCCGCCCAAAAAGTCTCAAAGTCTCTGGAAAACAAGATAAACTGATGATTGAAATATATTCTTATTTAAAATTTTCAGTAAAATCCACGTTGAAATTCCTCGTCGAGCATAAACGCTTCTCCCGCTGTAACTGTATCATTCATATGAGCACTTTCACCGTTCAAAAACTATGTTTAAAGTTGCCATTTATTGAGTCGATGTGCGAACTTTTTCTTGGCAGTAACCTGACATGCAGAGATGTCGATTAATCGAGGTTGAAAATAACCGAAGTATTAAGCAATTCGACTGAAGGTTTTTCATAACGTCCTTTCAAAATAAGCTTTTCAATATAATAACCATTCGGTTATTTTTAACACATTCCGGTTCATTCTCGGCTAATGTTGAAAAATTGAAAAAAACGCGAAAAAAAATAACCGAAAAGAAAACTTTGCATAAACCTTGGTTAATCGACAAACCTTGGTTAATCGACAACCGGATATCTAAGCGATATCAAACTTTGTTCAAAAAAGCTTGAAGTGATTTGAAAGATGTTTTGATTCAAAACTTTTGAACCCTCCTTTGAAATTGCTTCAAAATGATCCATTCTTCCGCAATTAAAAAACATCCTATAGCAACAAAAACAATGAAACAAATGAAAAATATAGTCGGGATTACGACTTTCAACATTGGTATATTTTTTAGTGATCAAGTCGTGATTTTTTCAAATACTGAGAATTTATATTATTTCTAATTTCGTCTTTTTTGTTCCTGTCCACTTCCGGTGAAACTTCCGGGTAAAGCTCAACCGAGAAATTCGTCATCAAATATAAGAGGAAGCTCTGGTCCTTTTTGAGATATCACAGTGATAGGCTATCAGGTATATTTCCTTCAGCTAATATCAGCTTTATTTCTTTGACTCAAAAATAGGCTTAAATGCATGTAAGTAAGGGTGAATTCTGAGAAATTTCAAAACTTTCATTTTCGAGCCTAAATTTTCATTTTTGATAAAAAATCATAAAAATGATAAATCATTATCGGAATATGATTTTTTATCAACAATGACAATTTAGGCTTAAAAATGAAAGCTTTAAAATTTCTCGGAATTCACCCTAATGTAAGTGTTAAAATCAAACCGCTACCACTTTTTGATGAAAGCGGTAATCCCGACTATAGCAATACAAGGTTTGGATACATTTCTCAGTGATATGGGTTCTGCTATCGACACCGTTCTTTTTTCAGAAAATCAAAACCTATCATATCGGCAATGCATTTTTATTTCTATTAATGTTCCGATTCGTTTCCTATTTCTCGGTGTTCGCATTGAAAGACTTCTCATTTTCTTGTCAAGTTTTCAGAATCGTTTGTACATTTTTATATATTTTTAGCCCTATATGGACCATATAATATGATAGATATTTGGCATATTTGATCGAAAACCCTACACGAAAACCCGAAAACTGTGTAGATCATCACTATCATAATGATTATCCCTTACCGACTATAATATCAATGTCAACTCGATTCTCTTAAGCTCTAACTCATTGGTAGACATTCAAAATATGTAAATAATTCGTGTGATTTGAAAATACCGTATTTAGAAAACGACATATATACGAAAATCAAATTCTTATATAGATGCAACATGTGCTAAAGCCGAAGTAAACCGACCTAAATCATGCTTTATGTCGATTTTGGACTAATCAAAACCACAACGATCGGAAATATGCTTTTCTGGAACATTTTTTTTCTGGGTGACCCAGACATGGTTTGGCAGGACGTTTGTCGGCCATATCTATAAAAGTGCATTATGGCACATAATTTATGAGCCACGATTTATGGCCGCCGTTTCTGATTTTGATTTGATTCGGACACCTGAACTTCTATAACATTTAGCTAATTTGATAAAAATGGAATAGAAATGATTTATTTTTATTTCTGAATTTCGTCAGTACAGACTTGTCACTGAAAAACCATTATCAGATGTTAATTTTGTAACGTTGAATTTCAACATCACTGAGGATATGAATTTCGTCGAAAACTTCGTCTTTTTTATGAAGCAGGGGTATCTTACTCGTGGATATGTGCTCCCTTGACTGTTCGACTCTTTCAAATGGATTGATCAAGTTTTGAAAGTTACCAATGATTATGTCTCGATACAAAATGCAAACAAATATAACGATGAAACTTCTACCCAAAAAGTAATTTCACCAAAAAAACGATCGCGCTTATCAAAAATTGCACAAATGGCAACGAGGCGGTCCACAAATCGATTACAGATTTGGAATTAGCCCAGGGTCATTCTCAGATCTGCCGAGAAATAAAGTATAATTAAGAAGTACCCCTCTCAGGAAATTGAATTTTATAATCTGATCGAGATATGTGAAATCCGTTCGCCTTTAACCAAAAGTTCATCAACCAATCGAGTTCGGACATTTTGAACATTTCTTCAGCGTTATTATCAATAACCATATAATTAAATGAACCATTCCCATATCCAATTTGTTCCCATTCCGATGTCGGTTCGCCAAAATGACTAAAATTTGACCACTGATTTTCAGCGAATTCAGTTACAGCAAACTCCCAGTTAGCTGGTTCGAGTCCATTATTCGTAGCTGGATATCTCCAGTCTCGTGTTAAGCCAAAAATGTATTCTAGCTCTTCCATATGTCCAGTGCCTATAAAATCTTGCTGTTCACAGTCACGATACTAGTGAGCTCATTCTTTAAATTACGAGCTGGTTATCTACTACCAGTTGGTTAAACTTTGAGGAATGGTTGAAAGCAGGGTTCTAAATCACGACAAAAATCATGTCGTGCGATTGTGCACGATTTCTCGTCTGACCATTTTGGCAGAAATCGTGCACGACTTAGATTTTGGTCCTAATAAATTTTAATTAATTTGACTTAAAATCACTAATTTTACCAAGTAAGATCATTTGGAGTCAATTTTGACCTGTTTTAGTTCTTTTTTGGCGTATAATTATAATTTAACGTGAAAGAAAACACTAGAAAATTGTGCACGACAAAATCGCGCACGACAAAATTTTTGTCGTGATAATCGTGCGAATCGTGCCCGATTTTTGTCGTGATTTCGAACCCTGGTTGAAAGTATCGGTCGAATTTAAGTTTGAATTGTGTTACCTGGGAAGAGTGGTTTTCCCTTGACGTAGTGACCCCATTGACCTTCGGCTGCGAATAAATAAGCATAGACCTTATTTCCATTTGCTTGATAATTCAATGCATCACGAATCGTTGGAAGTCGAAAAACAAAATCAGTTTCGATTAAAGTTGCAATCGTAAACGCCTCTTCTGGTTTCAATTCTGAGAATTCTTCTGACTCAAAAAGTTCACAATAAGTATTGAAGTAAACTTTGCTCGGATTCCTGGACGAGTCGTCAAGGTTTTCGGTGCTACGAACGATTATCTACTGTGTATGAATCCCAAACTTGGACGATAAATTTTCTAGCCCATGCCGGAACAGGTTCAACTGATTCATTATCTTCGATCAAAGGAAAAATAAAGTCTCCAATTTCTTCAGGCTTCAAATCATGTCTTCGATACGCTTTACCACCACCATAAATTGTTGATCCATCAAAAGAAGTGCTTCCAAAGATTATTGGACCAGTATAAGGCGAATAACCGTTTTTCAGTTGCTCTAAAACAGGATTCAGCCGGGATTTGAAAATGGTACAAAATCGTGCTAAGTATGTCCGGAGAGCCCGTTCCTATAACGTCCTCTTGAAAAAAGACACCGTCTTTACTGATAGCGTACCAGTCGTTCGCATCTTCAACATCCCACCAAGTTTTCATTAATTCCCAGACATCGCATTTTCTCAAATTATCAACTATGTCATTCATATCACTCGACAACTCACAGCATTCCAAGTTATTGCAAAACTCTTTGAGTTGAACATTGATTCTTGGAGTGTTTTGAATTCGATTCCAGTTCCAAAGACCTTGTCCAGATTGAACAATAGCCCCGGATATGAGCTTGGACGTTTCTGGATGCATCGTTTGGGACGAAACTGACTCTCCACCTGCGGAGACGCCTTCTCAGCGTTATCATGAATGAATTTAATTGCAGTCGATTGATCCATGTAACCGTAATTTCCACCTGTTGCACCATTTGACTCTTTTCGGGGCTGAACAAACAAAATGATCATTTTTAAGATGTGATAAATGCGTGCATTTAGCCTATTTTTAGGTTTGGTATCGATAAGGCTTAAAAGACCATGTTGAACCACAACTAAAAAGTATTTTGGGTACGTTATGTAACATAGACTTGATAAGAATACTCAAACAAGATCACTTCCTGTCCATTTCCGGTGGAAATTCGGAGCAAAAATCAACCCAGATGGATCTTCGTCAAATTGATGGGGAAGTCTACTGAGCGTTTTTGAAAAACACGCAACATTTTAAATCAACCCCTTTCCTGTATCAAAGTGGCTTAGAAATCCCATCATACTCAAACGATAATTGATTTTAACAACAATATTATTTTTTTGAACCAAATACTGTGGGTTGGTATAGGCTTCAATGCCAGTTCCCATGAGGAGAGCACCACCATGAATCCACATCATAATTGGGAAACCTCCAACAGGCGGCTTTCCTATGGGAATGTAGATATTCATAACCAGGCAGTCTTCACTCATTTCGTAAGGATAGTTCTTATCGGGGTTTGGTGGAATTAAGTCAAAAACTTCATTTCAATTGATAGATCCGCCGAACACTGTCCTTATCTTGTGGGCAAATTGTCAGATGCTGGTAATCGTCCCCTTTTCCGAGATCTTCAAAACTCTCAAGTGCCACCGTCGGCCTCCATCTTAAATCTCCAATCGGTGGCTGGGCATATGGGATACCCTGAAAAACTTTCATTCCTGCTTTTTGGTCCTCTACACCGTGCACAGACCCTTGCAAAAGGTTCAAAGCAATTTCAGTTCCATGAAAATCCTCAGTTTCGTTGACCCATATAACCGCATTAGTAGAATTGATGAAAAAACTCACAAATGTGATCACCGGCAGAATCATTCTCGAGGACTCAAACTCCACGTTGAAATGAATCTTTGAACAATAATGTTTAGATTTGATCTATCAGATAAATAGAGAGATTAGAAAAGTCAAACAGACTCATATAGGCCTCAATTTGACCTTGGATTCAAATTACCATACATTAACTATAATTAGGGTTATTCACGTGGTCAAATATTAAATTTTTAAACTTTATGTCCAAAAGATGTGTTATATATAGATATTTTATCGCTCAAAATATGAGATCCGGAAAGTCACATGCCTAGTGCTGAGAAGAAATCAAGTGAATCTCTGTGAAAATCGAGTTTTTCGCTAACGTCAATTCAACTGACAAATCTGCGTGTGATATATTTTGGACATTATATTTCCCTGTGATTCTTTCTTGTTTTACAAATTCAGAAATACTGAGAAATGCTGGAAAACTGCTTTCAAAACGAGCGATTTATATCTTGTTTGTCGAATGGAGACATAGTCAAATCATGGGAGCAGTGTCGCAAGCGTTGTGGATCCGAAAATTTGAAACCTTTTTATCTGGCAAAGTTAATCATTAGCTCCGTCAATAGACCAAATATGACGGCTCGAAAAGGAAAAATAAGGGAAATGTGTCATATTTGATCTATTGACGGACCTTATCAATTTATGAACAGAGATTTTTTGAGGTGAAGTCTAAAGGACGGTCATGGGTGAAAATGGACGGTCCATGAAGATTTAAGTATATGATTGACTATTCAACTGAAGGGTCTGAAACTGTACGGTTCAAAAGGTTTAAACTGGACGGTAATTTCAAGTGACTCATTTGGGGTTGATTAATTTTGCCATTTAAACGATTTTTATAACTTTGGAATTATTCTAAAGCACACAAACTTTTTGAATTCAAATCAAAACGTGGTAAATGAATGGGAAGAAAATATTGAAGATTTGAAAAGTTAGTATTAATAAAACGGTTCGCTTTTATTTCAAACTCGCAGGTCCAGTGATTTTGAAGGAAATTCGGTCAATATCTACTGGATATTCAAACAAAAAAGGCATCGAGTTCGGAGGAAAATGGAGAAAATTGGATTTCTTTTTTGGTTTGATATCCAGGACATTTTTTGAAAATTAATCTATGGCCAACAATTTCAAACGTCCAAAAATAGCATCGTCTTTTTTTGGAAAAATTTTTCGAGAAATCGATTTTTGAACTGTAAAATATGGTATGTTACCTGTCAAAAAGATGTTTTTTTCAATTTCAGGTTACCTGTGTACAAAGATTGATTTCAATTTCGAAACACTAGAATGGTCTGATAACCTATTTATGGAAGAGAAAGATTTCATAAAAAATGGATTTTTAGGTTCGGATATTTTTGGGACACTTGATGAAGGAAACTATCCGTATCAGCCCTATAGTCCCGTTCTCGCAACTCTAATGTACACCAATAATAGAGAACAGTTTAATTGGCATGAATTGGATCAACCAGGGACGATTGCTTTCGAGTCGATAACGGATACTCACGTTAAACGGCATTTTATCTGTCACAACAGTTCGACATTCGAATATGGAACTTATCAAGGTAACCATTACAGTCTTCAATATTAAAACTTTGATCAGTAAATATCTTGAGCCCTAGTGTGGAAGTATAAAGTCTGCTAGTATCATAACTTTTAGTATAAGTTATCATATAAGTTATATGAATCATATGATATTATATGATATAACTCAAGGTATACTAGTACTTTTCTTTCTAGAAGCGACACTTATATGCAATACCACAGATCTTACATCTGTGGAAGTTGAGCAACTATTGAAAAAAGAATATGAGAGCAAGTTGCGACTTTTGAATGACGTTGTATTCGATAAAACATATGCTTATATTTGGACAGGATCCGTATTATCGAGTGTTTCAACGGTGACAAATGAATTTGGTGAAACTTTTGCACTCCAAGATTTTTCCCGAAATCGATCAGTTTACAGAAATCTCGATGAATTTAATTTACCTCATTTTCCCTCAGCTTGAAGTTTACACGATTTAAGCTTGATTCAAGTCCAAGACCACCTTCAAATTAAAAGCAATTTGAAAACTACTCTAAGCCATGTTTCTCACAGATCAATTCAAGTTAACAACGCATCCCAACCCCAACTCATGGCCCTCGGAAGAAGGAAAGAGATTTTTCAATTTTAAATTCAGCTTTAAACTGCCCCAGGTTGAAAAACTGAAATGTTAAATCTTGAAATGATATTTCAGTTTGGTTAATATCAATCGGATCCTGTTTCATCTTTGTATTTATTCTTTTTATCGCATTTTTCTGTCTTGTCAAAATAAAATGATTCGAGGAATAGAAGTAAAGAATCGTCATCGTACTTCGTCACTGTACCCAATTCTAATCATTGATTAGCTCACTCTAACTAAGGGTCCCTTAACCTAATTAAGAACCGACCCTAGCCCTATTTAAGAACTGACCCAAACCTAATTGACTAATTGAGCCTGACCCTTCTTAACCGTGAAAATTATCATTGGCAGAGAAAAATATCACTGACAGTGCAAATGTCAGCTGACAGTGAAAACTATCATTTGACTGGAAAATATCAAAGATGATAATTTTGGTTGTAATAAATTGGCAGTGAAATCCGGAAACCCCGGAAGTTTGTTAACTCGCAGCTAGACCGACCTGTTCGAGCCATGCAAGTTGCGATCATTTCTTTTTAACCTTGCCTAAACCTAGTGTGAATTCCGAGAAATTTCAAAACTTTCATTTTCGAGCCTAAATTGTCATTTTTGATGAAAAATCACAAAAATGATACCAAGGGTAAATCCTTGGATTTTTACGAACTCACCCTATATATGTTTTTCGCGATTTTCCTGAAAATGGCCATTCCGATAATGACTATTTTCGTCAAAATTTTGAAAAATCAGATATAGGGTGAACTCGTTAAAATTCAAGGATTCACCCTAGTTATTATTTATGTGATTTCTCATCAAAAATGACAATTTAGGCTTGAAATTGAAAATTTGAAATTTCTCGAAATTCACCCTACCTAAACCAGAATAACCGAAGATCAACAACAACATCATCGGACATATCGGGCATTGTAGTTGGTTATTGACTATTATATTAATTCGTTGATATCCCCGTCAAATCTGACATCTCATACGAACCCTTTATATATGGTATGGACCTTGAAGAGGAATTAAGGAAGCGAAGATCAATTCAGAATAAAAAGATTTGATGTGCATACGAAAAGGAGTCTCAAGATCATATACTTTCAAAGGTGAGTTGAAAAATGATTACAATATCATTTCTGAGAGAATTTCGTTATAAACCTCTTCGTGGGCATTTGCGTAGGTGGGCCTCATCCCCCGGGCAAAGTTCTACGACCATAAAGTGCCTTTAACTTGAGCCAATTAGCTGCCATCTGCACATATGTTCAATATGTGATAATTTTTATTTTCAGATGGAAACAAAACTATCACAGTCTTGGACAGAACCAAATTAGAAAAATTTAATCACGATCAAGGAGGTTTGTTAATTCCTTATGGAATCGAGAACTTTGACTAAAAAGACATGTTGGCATTTTGACACCAGTTTTGAATATAATAAGCTTAAACAGGGACTTTATGGTCATTCAGAGTCTGTGAATTTTAGAGGGTCAAAAGCGCATTGAAAAACTGGAAAAGGAAAATATATCCCTCATATTTACCATTCATCGCGAAGTAAGTTACGAATTTGAAAAGCTCATTCTATTAAGGTTCAGGACCCGTCGCACATGCTATCGATGCCCGTGACAAAACTGGAATATACATAGTCCCGGGCTCCTATACATCGATGAATTGGTTAATGCTGATCAGATCAACAATTAAAGAGACCGGGTTAAGTGTGTTTTATTTGGGGACTTGTCGTTTTTGGAGCGTTCATCAGATCATGTCAGAATCAGAAACGTCGTCGAGAATTGGAAGAACGCAGAGTAGAAATAATTACAAATTGGCAGGTTAGTCAAAAACGGGTTCGGTTGAAAACGACCGATTTTGGGTATACCATCTGCTGCTTTGTCTAAAGTCACTGCCGCATTCGAACGAACCTTACTCCCAAAAACAAACATGAGAACAGATCTTATTTCTATCAAGGCAACAATTGATAGCAGGCCACCTTCGAGAAGACAATCTACCACCGGACGAACATCTCTTTATAAGCTCGATAATATAAGTCATTGGTTCATCTGGAAGCGAATCCTACGTCGGATTTTGAGCCGTCCGATATTGAATCCTATAAAGTGAACGGAGTAGTGAATTTGACAGTGTCGCGCCTCTCAATAGAACTTTGAATCGCTATGGAACTGGATCAGAAGATTCGTACTCGTATCAAAGGGGCAAAGATTCTTTCAAGTATCATGCTGATAAGTCAAGCAGTCTACAGGATAAGATTTATAAACTTCACATACGAGTTACCCAGTTGATCGTGAACTCATGCATATTACAGTGACCCACTTCACATGCGTTTGCCATTGCCCTATAGTAAGGTAAATCATTCAAGAGTTCCACAAGGCAATCCGTACGAAACTCGGTACAACAGTTTTTGGTTGTTCATCAGGCAAGCTATGAATATCATAATATTTCATCGTGTAATTTGTATACTGCAGTATGCACATCAATTTGTTTGGTGTCAACTTCAGTCATTCAAACTAATACTTTTGATAGCCAGAAAAGAACGATCGTGACTCAATAAATAAGCGTCGGTATTCGACATATTGGATACAAGAACGATCACAGACGAAAAACAATTTCGATAACGAGCAATTGTCATTTCGATTTATAATTCCAGGAATACAGGCTTATTAACCCCTATTCGTAGATTCTTAACAAAAATTTCAATTTCTTGGTATTGTCTGGCGTCATATCTGGACACTTAAATCCAGATTTATTCCTCTGGCCCAGAGTCTCTGGGTATAAAACGTATAAGTGAGTAAAATATCATAATTCTCTGAAATGGCGCTTTCTACATAATATATTCGGAGAGCCGTTCTCCTCTTTGTGTGCAGAATATGACATTTTATTCCGTTATACTTTTTATAGTCATAATATTTTCTGTCCAGACATGACGCTCGCTCAGTTTTCAAAATATCAATTTCGAAAAACCCGCAAAAACGACGTCAGCTGAATTCTGTGTTTCACATAAAATAAAACTCAAAATTGAAGACACTGGAATTTATTAGAAAATTGACCTTGGAACACAATGGCCGTTATTTATAAATCTCAGCGAACATAAATTATTTTTTCTTTAATTGAAGCATGTGTTGCCTTAAATGCTCGTACCTCTGTTCTATATGGCAGTTTTCAGGAAATATTTTTGGACAAAAATCGCAAATAAATAGAGTTGACAGGGGTTCAATACAGTGATCAGAATGAGCCAAAAGCTCTGATTCTTGAACGAATTTTATATTACATCGAGTACAACTGAAATTGGGTTCCGTATGATTTCTGGCAAAGTGCTTTATCAGTTCACCTAAAAAATAAATAGAGTTTCGAACCCTTTTTTACATTTATCTGGATCTTAGAGGAATTTCTCGAGCCCGTATAGGAGGTCAAGCGTTAGAGTGACTCACCCGATACATATGGGTTGGTCAGTCTTATGCAAAACCCCACTTTATCGGATTAGACGCTTCAATATAATAAAAACCTTGCGACGAAAATCGTGTGAAACAGATGCCACAAGGATATGGCCTTTTGAAAACTTCTTTATTCGCATCGCGTAGCCGTTTTCTCCTATACTTATCAACTTCTTCGTTATACTCATCTATTAATTCCGTATGAAATCTTTTAAAGTTTCAAAATATTTTTGTTCAATGATTAACCCTTATTGACAAATTCCGGAAAAAGTTTCCGAAATTTGGTAACTCAGGGAGTTTTTATTTCAACTCCAATATCTTTATCACGGCTTCATCACGACATAATCTATGTAGACTATGTCACATAGGAGGTAAAGAGTTAAATAAAGGTCGAAACTTTCCTAGTCATCATATTCGAATCTTGGCTTGATGGCTCTTCTTCGTCTATCCTTTCAATTTTTGCTATATTTTGAACTTGTGGGTCTGGAGTAATTTCCGTTTGGTGGGCAACGGGTTGGTTTAATTGAATTCTTGTGGTGGTTCGGGACTGAATTGATGGACTGCTAGAATTCATTGGTTTAGTTGGACTCTGATGAATTCTGGTTCCATATAACGCATTTTCTGGGTCTAAATCTGGGCGATAATCTGGTCGAGTTTTTCGTTCATCTGTGAAACCATTCTGTTCTGATTTTATCCACTGGTTTCGATTTTTTATTCGATTTTTTTGTTCCTCTTTTCTTGACGGATCTTAATTAAATCACGTGAATTGCCTGTAAAATGATCAAGGTGATCAAATTCTGATCTCATCGGACTCCGATGATCCGAGCCACGTTTTCAGACCTACTGGAATTATCAATATGACCGAAACCCGATTTTGGTCAAACTACACAATTTTGAAAATGTTGCTTATTTTTGTTTGAAAAATAGCTTCAAAACTTTTTGTCGCCCGAGGACAAAATTAAATGTTGTTTAGTTGACACGCTAGATATTTTCGGTAAAATGATCGGCAATGATTTTCCGTAAAACTCACCAATTTCCATATACCCATCTTGTCCAAATATTTTTGTATATTGTTTATTCGGACTCATTTGATTTGGTTTTTGATCAGGGATAAAGACA
>SCLD01095500.1:0-11742 GCA_004367895.1 Oikopleura longicauda | reverse complement strand
ATATACTAAAATTGGAACGATACAGAGAAGATTAGCATGGCCCCTGCGCAAGGATGACACGCAAAATCGTGAAGCGTTCCAAACTTTTCGAAAATTTTGCGTGATCCGTTATAGACGGACAGATAATTCACAAAATAATAATTTGTACTGTACTTTTGTCGTTCAGGGCGGATCTGAACCGTAGATGATTAATTTAGAAAGTCCATTTTTGTACTTCGAATGTAACCCTCTGGTACCAATTGACGTTGAAACGCGAATATTTTGAAAATAATGCTCACAACTGTACCATGTACCACAAACCGATTTTTCCTGTCAACATCGGAGACCCAACATTGAATGACCTCTTAAGGTTGGTAAAGTCGAGTGCGGCGCCTTCCTGATGGTCGTCGTCTTTCAACTGCCCAATGCGGAATTGGGATGAAATGACCAACGGGATGAATCTACTTTCAAACTTTAAGCCCCTTTCTTGTCTCTGAAATTCATCGTTTTTCTAACAAGACCTGCTCAATTCTTAAAATGACTGCGAAAATAAATGTGAACCAAGTGAATGATAAGTTTTTTTATTGACAAAATGTACAAGGAAAACGAAACCCGCAATAAAAAATTCCTTGTTTATTTATTTGTTGCTGGTGGCCTCTTTCCGGCAGGCGCCACCAGATTGCGAACGTGGAAACCGACAGACGATTTATGTCCACAACAGATTTTGTTTCTGCTGTTACTTGTTGGACAATTATTTGAATGACGAAATTGTCCGGGATTTTGCATTGTTTAACAGTCATTATATCGGACAATATTCCCCCACGACAAAACCAACGTTGAGATCCAATGATTGAAAATTGCTCAGCAGCTTTTTGTTTGCAAGCGGCTATCGTGTCGTCTTCATAAACATCAAAATCGCTCGTTTTTTCGCTGATAATATCATAATAAATTATACATAAGTCTGTCGATCATAAGTAGAGTGAATTCTCTGGTGATTACTATTTCAGATTTGTTCCTGGGTGATTGATTTGAATACTTTTTTTTTTGGGTAAACTTGACTTACTTTTGATCTGATATTCTAACTCTTATTGTAACTTTATTTCCATTTTCTTTATCATTACCATCGTCGCCATTTTTATCATTTTTTTCGTTTTCTTTGATAAGATTGAGTGGTGGTGAGAGACAGTATAAAGGCAGTTGATATTTATGTCCGAACTCGTCGAACGTCTCGGAAAGTGAACCGTTCGGCACTTTGATTCCAGCTGTTTCAATTATTACACTAGCCAATCCGAAGTCACCATTTTCCATTGCACCAGCAGCAGCTTTTAAGGCATCCCATATTTCCTAAACATCATTTTTGAGAGCAGGGTCACAACGGCAACTCACAACGCTAACTTACTTTTTTGCCCTCATATTTAGGGGCTGTTTCCCAGAACTCATCTCGTTTGCTGTCAAGTGCACCCTGAGTTATTGCCGTTTCTGATGTCCACCTTGGAAGGTTACGTCTGAGCTGAACTTCGCCACCTTGTTTTATATCCTTTAAATAAAATTTTAAGACTATCGTTATATTGGCGTTTAACAGCCTAAATAAAGTGAGCCTTAATTAGTGAGTAAATCGGGTTCGATTGATTGAACTTAATAAATTCGCTGGTACCTGACTGTCTTCTTCGACGGTCTGATCATTTGAATTCGACGAAAAACAGCTCCCCATCACCTCATTCTTAAAAAAGATATTCTAAAAATTATCTCAAAATTCTCGCTCTGATAAATATTTGCAAAGTGACTCGAGTGCACGCATATCCAGTAATCTAACAGTGCTCCAGTTAATTTTGTTCTAGATATTTGTATTAGACATTTAACCCCTGTACGAATCATTTTGGGGACAAGCTCACTGTGATTGTTTCTAATTCGATCAAAATCTAAAGTTTAAAAACATATATTATTGTCGGCAGGATTTTTGCATTTAAATTAAGAATATTTGTTACGTAATAAAAAGTTACGTAAGAGAGAAACTTTCACAATAAGAAGTAGGAACATAATGGCACAAATAGGAACATTTCGCGAATCAAAATATTAGTAGTGGTCTGGAAAAAATACCCAAAAAACTTGAGTTGGGGTTATTAGGTAAGAGACGGAACTGATAGGTAAGATATAGAAACATGGTTGGTCGGACGGTCCAGACTGATTTTTTTAATACGATCCGGGCAGCCCTGATATAGAAATGGCAGATAACAACTGCTACAGTGATCATGATTCGTCAAATGTTAGTCGATTGTGATTTCAATCGAAAACGGGATAAGTACAGACGGTCGAGTTTTATGAACACCTGTAACCGGTAAACATGTCCGGGAAATAATTTGCTCGATTTTCAAAAATACAAATTCTTGTCTAGTGAAATTTCGAGAAATTAAAAAAATGATCACACCCCAGAATTTAGCGCGTGGGATCATCAAAGCTGTGGGTAATACCCTTTAAAGAAAAAAGGACAGTGAATCGAAAAAAGCTAAATCTAGCTATATCCACATTGGATGCCGTTTCAAGAATTCAGATTGGCTGTCCAATGGAAACGATGAGATTATTTTAAGAATCCAAATCAACTTCAGTTTCACTTTGCTTCACTTGATTTTTATCTTCTTTCGTGTCACGTGACGTTATACAGGATGCTTTAGAATCATAAAATCGATATTTTTTGAAACTCCACTAAAAATGAATTAAAAAATCTGCTAAGATTGTAGTGAAATCGGGTTAAGTTCGGATATTATTCACAAACCTGATTCCAATTTTTCTCGTCATGCATATCTAGAACTCTTCTAGTTCTGATAACTGTTGAACATTTTGCTCCTGGCTCAATCCATAAATCACCTCCACCTTCGAGTAAATCCAAACAATCGTGATCGAGACCTACTTTCAGTGCCTAAAATATATATGTTTTGTTCAAATTCTGTTTTAACCCGGAGAAGTCAAAAAGAAAAATCCCGCTCCTGAAAGTAATTTACCTGGCATGTGGTTGTCGGGTCTTTTGCTAAATCTTTGTCGGTTGTTTTATTTGGTTGTAAAGCACGAATAAGAACGTATTCTCCAGGTAGGGCACTTGATACTGCCACCTGGCGGCCACCATTATCAAGAAATTCTACACAGCATGATCCAGCATCTTCAAAATAAGATTTCAATACTTTTGATTTTTTCTTTTTATAAGTAACTGAACATTGATCAACAGATCTTTTAACCGTATATTAAAGTGTAACATGGTTCGACGGCTCATCTGACTGGTTATATGAAAGTTCAGTCAGAGTCATTCACGTTAGTTATGTCTAAAAATAAAATATACGTTGCCCAAGATATGCTTCTGTTTCAACAATTTTTCCTATTAATTTTTGTCCGTCAACGCGTCTACATAGGTTCACTCCAATAAGTTTCTTAGCAAGGTCCAGAGTTGTTAAATTCTTTAATGATGATTTTAATTCTCCGAAACTTCTAAAATCAGATGAATTGTCATTCGGGTCGGCTATTTCTCCAGAATCTGCCGTTTTATCACTTTTAGTTTTCGATTCTTTTTTCGGTCGTTTTGCTTTTTTTGTTTCACCACCGACGGCTAGAAATATGTCTTAGCATAAAGGGGTTAAATAATCCAAGAACCCAAGCGCGAACCTGATTGGTTGGAACCAATTTTAATATCCTCTGGCTTATCATCATCAAAATCATAATTATTTGAGGCTAAAAATCATTTATCCCAAGCACACCAAACGTTCCGAAACTGGCAAAAGTCAAGAACAAACAAACACATATTCAAAATAAAATTTGTTATATGATTCATATTATATGAAGGAATGAGTCTTTCCACTGGTTTCGACTGTAAATGAAGCCGTTCAAATAATGGAACGAGACAAAAATTAAGCACATGACACCCGCAATACTTACAAATTACACGACTGAATGCTTTCGGGGCTTTTTTCGTAATTGGTTGATTCGGTGATCCACCATTATTATCTGAAATCATTGTATCAAATGAAAATTTTGAGTTGAAGTTCAATCAAAATAATTTATCACATTTCTTTAAGTTTTCACCTTTTTTTGATTCTTTTCTATTTTGTTTTTGCTGTTCTTTTTTCGCTTCTATTTCGGATTGTCTTATGGCTTCTGCGACCATGGAAGTATAAAAATCTGAACTTCTTGTTTTTCTTTAGCGAGGTTTCAAAACTGTTCACACCGAACTCAAGTTTTCACTGAGAACTTTTCAGTGTTTAGAGTAAATTTCACAGTAAAAGAGAAAGTGGAACCCCCTCCTTGGTGATGATGCCGCATGATTAAATCCAACTGGCTTACGTTTTCGAGTCGATTGTTTAGGTGCTGGTTTATTAGGCTTATTTTAGGGTGAATTTCAAGGGGCAATTCTTGTAAAAATTCGAAAGAAAATTAACACTGAAATCGAATCTTTTCTGTTTTTGTAAGAAATCAGTTATAATTGTAATAAGCCAATGTTACCCTTTTGGACATAAATGTTTTGTGAAAATTCTGCACCATCCACGCCTTTTCTCCCTCTCTTTTACAAAATATTTGTGTCCGAGAGGGTACTTTTGCAATTAAAGCTTGTCCAATGCAATTCAGCCTATTCAGTCCTAAACACGGCGTGGATGGCGAGAAAAAAATGGAAAATATTTCCAGAGTATTCACCCTAGCTTATCTGCTTCCTTTTCTACCAGCGCATCTTTCTTAGTTTCTTCATGTTTTCCATTTGATGCAACTTTTGTTACATCAGAAGACTTTATGACATTATTCTCTTTTGTGACATTTGAGGAGTTAGTTTCGTGTTTTGTTACATTTGTTGTACTCGGTTGTGTTACTGACACGGCCGTGGCTGCTTTTTCATCCGACATTCCGAATTCTCTAAAAACGAATTTTTCTTTTCTCAATTTATAAACGACAGAAAGTTAGAACTAATTCCTGGTTTAAGTATATAATTCTGATTTCTCTTTTTGGCTCATCTGAGTTTCACTACGGGAGTTAATTTCATTTATGGCAAATGTTATGCTTGAATAGACTCATGTACGTTCTCTAGATCGTTAGGGTATAAGTCTTTTGATGTTCTAAAATCAAGTCCAAAATCACTAGTGGACAAACACAAATAATATCGAGAATTTTTATAAGCAGTTAACAACATTTTGTCAAAATGCTGTCAGTATAATGTCTATAGAAATTTATCCGAATATGGACGCCTGGATAGAGTTTAGTCTGAGATTATCTGGTTAATGCAGTTGAATGCAGTCCACTCATTCTAATATATGTATTTTTACTAATGTTATAAAAACATATATAATTTCGATTTCATAAAGCTTTTAATTTTAACAGAAACAACTTTAACGATTAAAAAAAGTAATTGTCTTTTATACATATAGACAACATCTTGTCTATACTGAAAAATATCACGTTCAGGGTTATGTACTGTGGGCTTCTATAAAGTTGAAATATTTCTCTATCAATTTCGGACATTTCTTCTATTCTCGGTCCTGTTTCTGACATTTTGGTTTGTGTATTATCCAGGGATCATCCATTTTTACTTCTCTTTAGATGTAATAATCTGTTTTTAATTATATTTTACGAGTGATTTGGGATTGGAACGAACCGAGGTTTTATTTTCTTTGTTACGCCTTGTGGGTTGCCCAAGACATAATCCAATTGGCTCATTTTAGATGACTCATTGCTGACGTCATTTTTCAAGAGGGATTGTCAAAAAGGGATGAAGTCAAAAATAGAATGGAGAACAAATGTAAGATTGTCGAACTCAATAACAAGAGACTTTGTTTTGGGGTAAATTTATGGTGTTTATTATAAAACTTTATGAAGAAAAATATTGAGAGATACAGCAAATTAAAGAAATTCTTATCTAGGGATTCACGGAGGGATTTCCTCGTGTCCCACCTAAGACCTGGAATTTCTTTTTCATGTCCGAGTACAATCTGGTCCAGATCTTCAGGTTTTATTCCTGGACAAATGTTATCATGGTTTGATCATCGTCATGATTATTCTGACCACCAGTGTTGCCATTTTCATTTTTGAATGCTCGATAGGAGCCAAATCGACTCTTTTTACGCCGATCGTGGACCATAAAATAACATGTACCTAAATCAAAAAGTTACTTTGGCTCAAGAAAAGTCAAATTTGATCTCTAACAGACATGTGACCTACATTCAGATACAATTCATACTTGTAGATATTTCGCAATGTCGTAATATTAGTGATAACTTTCTTTGTACTTACTGATAAACCAAGAGATCAGAACAATCGATACAATTGTTATCAATCCATAAAGAAGCTGATGTTGTACTTTGGAAGGGATAGAAAAAAATTAACTTTAAAAATAGTTGACTCCAGTTTCGACCGCGATAAAAATACAAAATAACAAAAATCTAACAAACAAGAAACTGTTCAATGCTAACCCTAAACTGTTTTATCCGTCATTGCAACTTCGTCCCTATTCTCGAACAGCTGATCTTTTCTCTATTTCGTAACCAGATTAATCGTTACGTAGGATAAATATTTTGTGAATCTCTTCGACAAGGTTTCTAGTTATTGTTAGTTCAAAGTCGTAATTCTGGTTCTTCTCGAAGACACTCCGTTACGACCAAATATTCATAAAAATCATTTGATCGATAAACCAACCAAAATATATCAAGCGTAAAATATTTATTATCAATCTTTTCAAATCTGTGAAATTGAAAACTAACACAATTTATAATTTGATTCATGTCATATGAATAAGTTGAACTAGGTTTCGATGATTTTAACTTCTGACTTTTGGAAAATGATTCTGGTACCGATTTGAAGTGTGCAGACGAAATTTAGACGGTGTACCAGCCGTGAGTTAACTCTATACACCATCCTTCTATACCTCCCATCAATGATGGGCCATCATTTTCAATTCTACACAACTTGAGGAATTTCGCTAGGAATTAAAAAAACCTCCCACGTAAATGCTCGTGATTGTTTGATGCAAATTGACAATTTTCCTATTTTTTGAAGGAGATGATTTATTTGGTACAGAGAGCGAAAAAATAATTCAGTTTTTGGGATTTTTGGCAAGAATCTGTTATCAATATTAAAGCACCATCAAAGGAGTCATACTTTATGATACAGTATGAACCCATGGTACAGCTCATGTGTATTAAAATATCGTCGGACAACCTATAGCGTTGGATTTGAAGTTATGTGTAGACTGGTCCGAAACCAATTGCTTTATTTGGATTGGTCAACATCTCATTAACAAAAGCTTCTAGATTTTGTCTCTCTTCGGATTTCGATCCAGCTTTTGTAAAAGTTCGATCAGCTTCGAATTTGTAACTTCCCATGAATTCAGAGTGAGATGGACATTTACCCTTGAAATCATCCAATGACAACATTGACCAATAAAATGTCTCCTTTTCTAATCGCCTAAATGAAAGATTATGGGAATGAACCATAGATAATATGATAACACCCCTAACGGGAATTAATATCATGTCTTTCTCATATAAGAAAGAAAGAGGAGAACGACTCTCCGAAATACAATAGGACGCCATTCAGATAATTATGATATTAATTCCCGTTAACGGTGATATATTGCGCGCACAAAACGGAAATATTAAACTTACTTATAAAGATGATATATTTGTCCTGGTTTCTTTTCAAAGTTACATGCAGCATGAGCAAGCATTTGATCTTCTTTAGCTTTCTTGAGAACTTCTTCAGCCTGTTTTTGAAGCATTTTCATCTGTTCTGCAATTTGAACAAGCTTCCCATGGGCACTTGACACGATATGTGAATCCGCTAAAATGATAAATCGTAATATTTTTTTTATTTCAAATTATTTTTATTGTAATTGATTAGCTCTTTTCAAGCTTTAATTTCAGTAAAAATACAAACCTGTTGCAATAGTGGCGGCCAATTGAGTTAAATCGTCATGTTTCGGGGCCAAAGCTGAACTCGAATTCAGCGCAAAATCTTTTGAATTACCCCCTTCAACTAATTTGACATTGAATTTATTGACATCCTTTGCTGATACTAGCGCCATTCTAAAAAATTTAATATTAAAATGGGATACGAGTGAGATCAAGGGAGAATTTTCAACGGTAGAAAACATAACGAATTTCCAGGAAATTTTAGTATCGTTTTTGTACAGTTGGTTTGTTTCCGAATCGACCTTTCTTTTTTTCGTGTCGATATCTATTAACGTTCGACCTTTCTTCGATTCTTTTATATGACTGCTTAATACTCCCTCTAGCGGCTTCCCAAGAGTACGAATAAGAGGTTGGATCCACACTTAGATTCGTTTTCATTTTCTGCTCCGATCCTAATTTCATAACTCCAGGTGAAATGTCATATTTACGCTCAATCTCAGCTTGTATCGCCAGTTGCCGTTTTCGAATTACCTCTGTACTCAGCATAGTATTTGCTGATTTCACTCGAGAAGCCATTTCTTCAATCTGTTCATAATTTGCTTTATCAATATCAAACTGAGAACTGTCGACATAAGCGTGTAACTCTTCATAATTACGTTTTTGGTATTGAGACATTAATTCGATTACTTTTGCGAGGTGGTGATGAGTCATATTATCTGGTTTCAAATCAGGGTCGAGACCAGCCTTGACAAAAACAGCCTTTTTCAGTTTGATAGCTCGTTTCGGATCACGTTCGTCTAGAATTGCTAAAGTAGGGTTTCAAAATAGTTTTTCATTAAAATAGTGAGATAAACGGAAAATTTTGAAAACACTCCTGATAATCTGTCCTTGAAAATATACCCGAATTTATCCGTATTGACTGAACCATCTCTATTCACATGACGAACAAACATGTCTGTCCCCCACATAACATCCAATAAATACCGAACATCTTCTTGTGGCAAATCGAGAATTGGTTTAACCCTTGGAGTAAATTCGATCCATACTGTATGCTGTTCAATTTTTGGACGATAATGTTGCCCACGAACAAGACAAACTGGTTTCAGCTGGAAATAATTATCAATAAACTTCGAATATCTGTCCAACAGACCAATTTGTGTACCAGCGACAAGTCCAACTACATTAATGTACATTTTAACTGGTCCAGCACGAAATATTCCGTCTCGTTTTTCTAGATCATCAGCCATTTTATATGTGAAAGTCTTATAACACCAGCCCGGGACATTTGCAATAACAACTGTGTCAGTATTATCTGCATCAAGAGATACCAGCGAATCTTTATCTGGAATCTGAAATATTGTTTTGTTTGCTAGCATACCTATTAAGCACTCACCATCGACCTTCTGGCTTTTGAAAAATGAAGTTTATGAAAATCATATTCGAGAGGTTCAGCTCGAATGATTCTACTTCCGATGCCATTATCTTCAGCAGCTTGTGCCAAGCGACCGAGTGATTGGACGACACGTTTGTCAGGTTCGACAAAAGTATAAGATAAAGGTTCTTTTTTAAGTATTCTAGAAAGATTTTTAAAATGATGATCATTCAAGCAAAAATGATAAATTCTAAAGTAGGGCCCATTCTGACTCTGTCCAAATTATCCGACAAAAATAGTAAGAAAAGATCGCTCACGCCCACGCTCGCTTGGACAGGGCCACCATGGACCCCACGTTATTTGAAGGCCTACCTTGTTGATAAAAGACCAAAACCAGGATAAAACTCAATTACATTTTTTCCTTTTATTTCAAATGTAGGAATCTTATTGGCGACACGTCCAAGCATTGTTTTATCAAACATATAAACTGTATTGAAATGTTTTCTGCTCTTATCAAGGCTAACTCTCAACGAAAAAATAGATTTTTTCAGTTTTTAATTTAACCGAAAAAAATTTTGAAACTGACTCGCGAGGATAGCCCTTTCCTTGACGCCTGTCGCTTTTTCCATCTGATGTTGTGATACCACCGGAGGTAGTTCCCTGACAATTTTGTCAAATTCATGTTCTGTCCAATTTCGATATTTTCTATAATGATGTTTCGATTTTAATGGACTTGAGCCACGCGACTCATAAGCGTCAAATTCATTTTCTGGGTCGATAGCCTTTTTGAAACTTGAAAATCTGATAACTTTTCTCTGTAGATTAAAATTCTGATTTGAATTCGTTGTTCGGTCGACATCAATGGCAGTCCTTCAACAAAAAAGTAAAAACTATCTCGTATGCCTGCAAAAACTTACTTGTCTGTAGTACCGATAAACGGACTTTTTGCATTTGATCGTCTTAATGATAATTTTATATTCCGTGTTGATATGACCAACGTCTTACGTAACATATTACGCCTCTTAAGTGATTAACGTCATAAAATTGTGATTAAGAGTCGGAGGGCGAATCGAGATATTAGGTGACTATCCGAGATACTTCTAGCAAGGGGTGTATTTGAACTAAGTTTTAAAAGTTATCCCGAGGTCAAAACGGGTCGAAAAGGGTATATTATGTCACTTAAAGGGTAGTGGGTAATTTGTTCTAGAAAGAAAAAGAATATTGTTATAAATAATCAAGTAATCGCTTTAATTGCAATAATAAATAAGAATCAATAGTTGCAGTCATGGGTTGTCATTATTTGGGTGACCCATGAAATATCAACAAAATTGGTTATATGGGATGTCAACTTTCTGTTTCCTTCATTTTATTTTCTAGATCAGCAGAAGCTTCGGCTCTTTTCTTTTCCATCGTTTTAAGAAATTCTGGCATGTAAACGGACGCATTAGCACTAAAACAATCGAACCATGTTCTGTAGGATTTCATTGTGATATCATCATCTAGTTTTTCTATTTCTTTTTCAATCATATACTGAATATATTAAAGTTGATTTTATGTATGAAGTGGTGGTATGAGATTTATAATGGTCTAGAAATGGGTTTGTTTTGGAAAGTTTCGAGTTGCATTTAGAAGAGCTGATATTGGATACCAACAGCTCGAACACTTTTTCGGTGAAATTTCCGAAAATCAAAGAAAAAACTGGGGTGAAGTTCCACCAAAAAACGCACGGTGAAGTTCCCAAAAAATATTTTTCAAAAAGTATTCGAAATTGACCGGAAGGGAAAAAACTGGATTTTGTTTCCTCAAAACACGCTCGGTAGAGTTCCCAATTTTTGGATTTTGTTTCCGTGATAAATCGGTTGCTGACTCCTACGGCGGTGCAAACAAAAAAAAACAACGCAACAATTTTTTTGAACGTGTATTTACAAATTGTGTGAACTTGAAAAGTGAAGAAATAAAATTAATTAAATTATTTGTAATATAAATAAGAGCAATTAGTATCCTCCAGATGCTTCGAACATTGATCCTTCCATATCAGATCCAAATGTTGAGTCAAATGACGCATTATTATGACTCATGGTTGAGTTATGAGTTCGTCCAAATGCAAGAAGATT
Organism: Oikopleura longicauda; assembly: GCA_004367895.1. Classification (NCBI taxonomy): domain Eukaryota; kingdom Metazoa; phylum Chordata; class Appendicularia; order Copelata; family Oikopleuridae; genus Oikopleura; species Oikopleura longicauda. The sequence continues at coordinate 406 of SCLD01095500.1, read as the reverse complement.
GTATCCATCTTCATTTTGTTTGTCATGATACTGATTTTCTTGAATAGTTTTCAATTTAATGTCCCAGTGGGAGGTCTCAGTAAGACGTCTTACTGCAAGGACCAATCAGAGGGCGATTCAAAATTTGAAAACCAGCCTAATCTGTCGTGTTGGCTGGCAACATTCTGGACAATCACAAGCCCTGTGTTGCCTATAAATGTTGCAATACCCTATCACGTGCTCAAACGTTATGGCAGACCGTTATGGCAGACCCGGTCTGCCGCAGACGACTATCTATTGCCGGGACAAAAAAATGTATGAAAATGTGAAATAAAGTAGGGCCCATTCTGACTCTGTCCAAATGATCCGACAAAAATAGTAAGAAAAGAGCGCTCACGCCCACGCTCGCTTGGACAGGGCCACCATG
>SCLD01095489.1:0-11752 GCA_004367895.1 Oikopleura longicauda | reverse complement strand
GAGAAATATTCGTATAGGTCTGAATTGCCTTGGATCGATTCTTCCTGCTGGATTTTGTTTCCTTTATTTCACTGTCGGTTGTAACATGGTTGCCGTTATTACCTTTGCTGTCATAACACAGGTAAAGTTGGGCCCTTGTGAGCTGATATATAGAAACATATAGGGGATACCAGATGAGACTGTGTCACTTGGTTCAATGTTGAACCACATCAAAGTGCACCGCTTTACATGTATAACCCATCTTAAGCTTTCAAGTATCACCTAAAATTGAGGCCCGCCATTTCTCTTTAGTGGCCGATAAATATTACCTTTCGGAAAATCCTCCACATCGCAATTGAATTTAATTCATCTTTCTGGTTAAAGCCTGAAACAGCAGAAACTGTATCTATTTGAATCACAAAATATATACAAAACTCGAAGATCACTTTTTGATCAACCAACATACCTTTAAACCGTCATTTGAGAGCCGCTGGTTCAGCGGCTAGCTTCAATCTCTATCTTTTTCCCGTTCAACCGTTTATATCTCTGGTAATTTTCACTGTATTTCTTTTTTTTATTAACGGAATGTGTCTCAATTCTATGCATGATAAATTTCATGTCTCTGTGGGATCCTATTGGTCCTTTTTCAACAAAAGGTTGGCGGTCAAGGCTGTGATGGATGGCCAAGTGATACACAGTGTGGTTTGTGTTGTATGTTTTATTGTACAGATGATTCTAATATACGGTGGTATCTTATATACTGTGAAGGAAGAGAGTGATTACAGAGCGTGAGCGCCTCGACTGAGACCATAATAATGCGGAACCAGTTTCCGTCATATCAACTTACCTCCTTCTCACGAATGGAGGTGCATCATAAATAGTTACATAGCACATGGAAGCATATTTTTGTAAGGTTTTTTAAATTGATTTTTTGTTTTTTATATAAATTTTATCAGATACTTTTTTTTATAAAACACATTTAAATATTTGGTTCAGAAGCGTAAAGTTACACAAGTTGGAAAGTCGTTTAGAACATGGTATATGATCCCATCCCTCCCTACATATAGCCTTTCAAAAGTCTTTCATATTGAATTTTTGAATCCGGGGCCTTTAGAGAACCGACTGGTAATTTAAATGGGTACATTGGGAGCAAACTCGAATCACCTATGAACACATTGTCCCTCACGTGACATGAGTCAATGTCCTCAAGGAATGATTTCTCAATAAATATGATAAATTTTTGGTTTTTTTCTAGTATTAGAATCGGTTCGATCTCCATGACGGACTTCTTTAATGCCGTTCTAAACCTCGTGGTCCCCTTTCGCATGTCACATATCACAAGACATTTTCCAAAACTGTGAAAATTTGTATTGTGATAGGTGAAACATTCCTGGGATGCAAACATCGATTTCGAGTCGATATTTGCTCCTCCCGACTCGTTTTTGAACGTTTTACAAAAATACGACATTCCCGCTAGTTTAGGCTCCATATTCCTTGTGAGGCTGCAGGATAAATTATCCTCGCTAACCATGAATATTCTGGAGTTCCCTATTAGATAATTTACGAGAGGTGTTACCTTCCATCGTACTCGTTCCTTGTCATCAAATGTTAATTGATGATTCAACTCGGAATTTAAATTTGGGGATGGTGTTACATATACCATGTTCCTGACTACATATAGTTTTTTGTATGTGTGACGATCGGTTATATATTGGTTTTCAAACCATTCCAGATCGATGACCGTGTTGTTTGATAAATATGGTTCCTTGTATTGGTGGTTTTGAACCTCGGTAAGCGAATATCTGAGGTTCACCACCGCAAGGCCGAAGTGTAAAATGTATGGCAAAAGTGGGTCACCTGGCTTGAGGATTCTTTTTGCGTTCAGAATTACACATACCAGCTGAACCACTTCGCTGCAGTCTAGTAGTTTTAGAGACAGAAAGTCCATCAGTCGGACTTCGAGGTCGTTTGTTTCGAGACTCAGAAATTCGACAGATGCCTGTAAACATTCGGGTGAATCAGTTGAAAAAATGATTGATTCAAAACCCCTAGTATGACCGCTGTGACAGTCATGGAAAGTGTAATTTGCCACGGAGGTCCCGAATAAGATTTTGAAAAAATCCCTTCGGAGAAAGAACTCGCACAACTTTTTGTAGCTTATTGAATCGTCCTCGTCCTCTCCTTCCGGTGATGACGGCTGGTTACTCGGAATCTTACTGTATGCTGCTGTAGATTTAGTGTAGAATGATTTTTTCAATTTCTTGGGAAGTCGCCCGTCCTGGTAGTCAATCAGATTGTCTTTGATGTTGATCCATGTTTGAAACTGTTGTTTAAGAAGTGACACTGAATTAGGTTCGGTCCTAAAATATAAATTATCATGCAAGCGGTAGAGAGAAGCTTGATCTGAGCTGAAATTTACGCGATTTAATTTATATAGCATGCCTTAAGCGATTGAATGTTCTGCCTAATGTTATTAGGAACTTAAGTTTTTTCAACATTTTTTCCGTTTTGGACAGTAAAAACCGCCATTTAAATAATTCATTGCGATTACTCGCATATATACTTACAGGAATGTCCATTTGTTCTATTCCTAATGATAGTGCTATCGAATTTGACGATTTTAGTATTTTCCTAATAAGTTCTATTTCATTTTCACCTAAATCTAGAACTCGTGCATCCCGACTTAGTATTTCCAATTGAATGTTGGCTATGATTTTCAGCCCATTGACCTCACTATCCACGTAGGCGTCAGCCATGAGTTGGTGCTGAAAACACGGTCGTTAAACTACCCGGCACCCGATTCAGAACTATATTTAAATAATTCGAAATCATAAATCGCATTTTGAAGAGAGTTAAATTAAGAATAAATTATAAATCGTATGTTGAAGCTTATAAGACGAAAAAAAGAGGAAAATTATTGGACGTTTATTTTGATTATTGTCAATTCACGAAGGGTGACACGAGGTCACGTGACTCATGAATTCGTTTTTTGCTTTATTTCTTAAAATTAAATATGAGTCATGTTGAAAGAATACGGTCACGTGACTCATGAAATCGTTTTTCGCCTTATTTCCTAAAATTAAATGTGAGTCACGTTAAAAAGAATTCAACGCTTTTTCATGGATGCTCATTTTGAACATATATTGTTATTTGGTGATATTGATCTATTTCATGGCTCGACACAAAACAGGTTTGATTTATATTAATATGACCCTGAGGACGCGTAGTCCATACCCGACCCTGTATCTGATCTTTTTTTACGAGAACTCACCTGATAATTTCTTTTAAAACAACAGTTCATTATTCCCCTAAATATTAGGTTCCGAATTTTTCTTAACGTTAGAAAAATTACTAAAATGCATATTATGCAAATAATTATTGATGAAAATATTGCCGAGACGGTTTTGACCTTATTTAAGGTCTTTTTATTTACCTTTTCGTCAATTTTGTTAAACCCTGAGTTTTCGAGGTCACTAAGTTCATGGTGTCTCGAGTTTAATGAACTTAGTTCAACCTGCTTTATTTCGATATTCTCGACTTCGATCCTAGTGGGGTTTTCGTTTCTCAGTGAAAAGTCTCGATTTGAGCACGTGAAAAATTTTTGGTCCTCGGAAAGGCCTATAAAGCATACTTGACTACAAGTATGGATATTATTTTTGTTTCTAAAAACTGCCCCCGATTTACTGTTAGTTATAGCTATTTTGTCATGGCTCGAAATTAAGTATCCTAAAGTACCTATGGGTTTTGTAAGACATGCTGTACTACTTGAAAATAATGAAATCGAACAGAAAAATTGTATTTTTGACAGATTTTCTTCTAGTATACCTTCAACACATTTTGTGTGTTGCGTCGAGACCACACCATAGTCACATGAAACTTCCCCGTTTCTACCCATCACGTGACAATCTTTCATATAAAATAACAGAATGTCCGTTTCATGTTTTATTAAAACCTCGGGGATATGCCGTAACGATAAAAAATGGAAATTTTGTTCCATACTCCTACGTGTTCTGGGTTTGGCGATAGCCTCACTGAAAATTTCGGCTAAAGCCTGTTTTATTTGATCATTTTGATTCCCCTTCATTTGGGGATTTGTCTCTTTTACTTCCGAGTTTTCAGTTATATTAAATTTTGAATCGATACTAGTGGATCGAAATGGAACCCCTATGTTACTTACTCTGAAACCCTCATACGCTTCGCTAACAGGTATCCTAAATACTAGGCTAAGGTTTATTCCAACAAAGTCTAGCGTGATTTGTGGTCTTGACACTGAACACTGGAAAAGGTTTCTTAGGTTCGAGTTTGAACAAGTGCTAGAGTCAGACACAGCAGCACACATTTTTTGTAAATGGTGCATACCGATATAGTCAGGTACTTTACCATTTGTGCAGCTCCTTAGAATGTTTTCGGCCTTATTTTCTAATTTAAATTGGCTATTTCTTAAGTGATTTAAAAAGGTTTCTTCGCTTAGCGATCCGACTACACCGCATATGTTAGTCTCGAGGGATTTCTGTTCCTCTAAATCCGCATCAATTTTTAGTAAGGTCCTAGAATTTGCCTTAAGAGCATTTTTTAAAGCGATATTGTCTGTTTTTTCAAGATCTAAAACGGTCTGAAAATTGTCATCTATGTAACTACTGCTAAATATCCAGCCGGAAGTAAGGTATGACCAATTTGATCTCTTCCGCCTGGATATTTTCGGCCTAATTTTGTTTCCAATTTGGGTCCTATTTTGGTCTATAGACGTGTCTCTGATTTCCCTAGCATGTCTCGGTAAAAACCTACTCGGACTTCCCCTACTGTGAGTACCTTGGAACACTTTTTTTCTATTATAATGAGCTCTCAGCAAGCTGAAACAGAAGTTACTCACTGCGCTGAGTGTCACGTTGCCGTGGCCCATGACGTACGTCTTTTTTGGAAAATCCCCTAGAAAGATATCTATAGCCTTAATTGCCCTGGTTAGATCGTTCGGACACTTTCCCACGTTTTTAGATGCTTTTCTAGAGCAGCACATACCGACACCCTTGTCGGATTCGCACGCTTTCGACTGTTCCCCTAAGGAACTGTCGTAACAAGGGACGATTGTGTGGTGTTTCACGTTGCTGGAGTCGTCCTCCACCAGCGGGAACCACTCACATCTCACGCCTCTTTCGTTACAAAGGTTTGGGTTTTTTTTTATAGATTCTGTATTTATTATAGTAGGTCCTAGTTCCTCATAAGAAATCTCCATAGGTTGAAGATCTTCACCTAGAATATCACTTAATTCTGAAGCCATTTCTGACTTAAACTTTGACACTGAAGTCTTTAAAATCTCGGAAAAATTTTGTGTTTTAGATGCAGCACAACTGTCGTCGTTCGCATTGATATTAAGTTTCGGTAAATTAAGTCTTAAAGTTATATTTCCATTTGCTAAACCATTGACTAGAATAATTTTGTCGGTTGATTCTGTCAATAAGCCTAATTTTGGGTAAATTTTTACGTTTTTTTGCGCATTAAATCCTAGAAAAATTCCTATTATAAACAGCTTAATCATTTTAGCTTTTCACTTGGATCTTTAAAAAAAATTATTTTTTACTTACATGTGAGAATCGGTATATTCTGATTTGAAAAATGAAAAAAATATTTTTTGTTTTAGAACAAAATCCTCGATATCAAAAATCTATTTCTTATTCCGAAGCCTCATATGATGCTGGTTTGGGGGCGCCTTTCGGGGAGAACTCATTGTTTTATTAGGTATGTTTTTGCTTACTCTATTTTTTGTGGGTAATTTACGATTTGTGCCCGAGTTACTTTGTGGTAAACCGCCGTCTTTGGCCTTTTCAGGCGGTTCTAAGTAATCATTGGTCCGGACCATCTGTGGCACGTAGTCATCGTTATTTCCCAATTCAAATCGTTTGACTTTCTTTAAAAACTTTATATGAAATTTCTTAAATCGAGGCTGATAACCCACGTCAGCAACTAGTTCCTTAAGTTCACATGTATTAGTGAACGGGATCCGTTTTGTTACCACCCAAATATTTTCCTCCCATGGTCTGAACAACTTTTTCTTGTCTCCCTTTTTCCCGAAATTACGGATCCTGACCTTGTCCCCCTTTAAAAAATTATTTTGCTTAATATCAGTTTCCCCTAGTTTTTCCCTTTTGTTCGATATTGCTTCGAATATCTTGTTCCTTATCTCGACAGAATCTCGGTATAGTTGTCGTATACCCTTCTCCAAACTAAATGCTCTGACCTGACTTATGTCGGGAATCTGCATGACCCAGGGTGAAAATCTTGAAAACATAATTTCAAATGGTGAAATGTTACCCCTCTCCTTCCGTTTTTCTAAGTTTATTTTATAGCCTATTATCGCCAATTGAGCATTTAAATTATTGCTATTTAAGTCTAGACCCAAGGTTCTGGTTCTTTCCTGGAACCTCCTAAACTGTAGTTCTATCAGAGAATTCCCCGTACTATTATATACCGAACTATTTGACACCCTAATTCCAAACACGTTATAAAATTCCAATAACAATTCACTGTTCAGATTTTTCCCATTATCACAAACGATCGTGGATGGAAGGCCAAACATGCTAAAAACAGTAAGTAACTCTTCTTTAATACATTTTGACGTCCCATCCCTAAGCGCTCGAAATATCACAAAATGTGAAAAAGAGTCTACTACCCCGAGAATGTTAATTCCTCCTATTAATGTGAGGTCAATGTGTACTATATCATAGATGCCTTTCGGTCTAGCGACGGACCTCGCGGTGGTCTTTCCGTGAATAACATTTTTTGCGGGACCACATACATTACATGCAAATGTAACGTTTATAATATTCTTATATAAATTGTATATGTATAGGTTCGAAGTATTGATTAAATTGACCATTTTTCTACATGAATAATGGTCTTCCTCATGAATATATTTAAGTACCTGTTCCGAGTAAAATTTCGGAACTACCAGAAGTAGTCCGCGCACCGTTTCTATGTATAAAACCTCTTCTATAACCTTATAGTTCCTTTTTGGGTTCTGAATAAGAGCCCTTATTTCTTTGCTGTCCTTTTGTGACAGTTTAACCATTTCCTCCAGTTTTTCCGAGGGTGTCCCTAAACTATGTCGATCGATTAGTGGTTTAAGGTCATAGTTTACATTGACCTGAAAAATAGATATCTCCTTATAATTATCCGTTCCTTTTATAAGAGCCTTTATTTTTAAAAGTGTGTCTTTTGAATTTTTCCCCAGTATGAATTTTGAATATTCGCCTATACCATATCCCTCCCGGCTTAAGTAATCCGCTAATTTGAAGCTCGGATCGTCACCCTTAACATGACGTATAGTGTAAGTAAACGTACTTATGTACAGTAGTGATCGTACCGCCGGGATCTTATTCGAGATTTCGACCCCATCTATTCTTAACTTTAGTAACCAATAGCAACAGTTATTATCTGTTTCAATAATAACTGGCACCCCTGTTAAGTAGTGCTCGAATTGAGCCAGACCCATCCTTATTGCGTATAATTCTTTTGACGCTATGGCCCATAGACTTTGTGTTTTTGATAATTTTTTCGAAAAAACACCAACAATTTTTCTTATCCCCTTATCGTGCTCCTGGCTAAGCACGCCTCCTATACCGTAGTCAGAGGCATCAGTTTGTAAAATAAAAACTTTATTATAGTCTGGCTTATAAATAACTATTACGTCGCATAAGGTATCTCTTAATCTGGACCACAGTATGTTTACCTGATCCTGGTTAAAATAAACCTTTTCCCCTGTCATAGTGTAAAGTTCTGATGTTAGTTGTGCGAAATTTCTGAAATGATTACGATAATAATTATATGATGCTAAAGCACTAAGAAGTGCATTTTTCGTTTTCGGTATTTCTATGTTCTTAAGTGCGATTACCCGATCATCTAGTGGAGCTCGACCCTCGAATGATACTTTATGACCAAATGCTTCGATGACCTTGTTAAATAGTCTTATTTTCTTTAACCCAATTTTCATATTATATTTTAGGAGTCGTTTGAAAATGGTCTCCAAAATCCTCAATCCCGATTCAAAATCGTCCATGATTTGAAACCCATCATCTATATAGGTAAACAGATACTCATTCAAATCGCCGACGATTAATGACTGAATCATTTGACTAAAGATTAATCCCGCATTTTTCGCACCCATCACTGAGCGCTTAAAACATAAAATTTCGAGGCATTTTGGGCATTGAAAAGTAAAAAATCTGTATTGCTCCTTGGCAATTTTTAGTTGCCAATACCCCTTGGCACAATCGAAAGAATTATAAAAATTATGTCCTACGAGTTTATCGAGAATATCATCTAATCTCGATAGTCTTATGTTTGACGGCTTAGTATACTTATTAACGGCTCTCAAATCGCAACAACATCGCCACGACCCGTCTTTTTTCTTGACTGTGATGATAGATGTAGTAATTATATCAGTTTTGAATACTTGTACCACCCCACATCTTTTTAGATTATTAATCTCATTACATATAATATCCTTTTTCATGGGGCTTACCCTATATACCTTAACTGGAGTAGGTTCTTGAGTGAATTCCTGCTTAAATTCCCAGTCAGTCCTGGGAACCGCTCCTATGTCATTAGATCCCACGCTAATGCTAGTACAGAATCTCATAAGCATATCAAATGCTTTCTGTTTCACGCTCTCGGGTACATCCTTATCTATTCCTAAAGTGTTATTTTTGAACGCATTTTTAATTAAATCTTTACGGTATTTATCGGAAATTCGAACGTCAGAGGCCCTTGGGATCGTAGGGAGTTCAATTGTAAAGTCCTTGACTTCTCGCGGAATGTCTCCCCTAGTTTCGATTAGGCCACTTTTGTGTGATTCGAAAATTCCTTTTTCAATTTCAATCGCTGACAATGGCGACGTTTCTGAAATCGAAATTTTGAAAACATTTTGGTCCGCTGAAACCCTCGAAATATTATTATTCAGACTATTCCCAAAAGCTCTTCCGCCCGGAGTAAATACTCCATGTTCATTAATATTAAGTTTAAGTTTAATTATATCAGGATTGCCTAAAATTACCTCAAAATTTGGGTTTCTTACCAAGTGCATCTCGATCTCCTTAAATACCCCATCTACGTCCAGTGCAACTAGAATTTTTCCTAAAGGTTTTGCTGATCCTGAACCGAAAGCTCCCATCAGATTAACGTCACTAACCCCAGAGATTTTCTTAAAATGCTTAAATAATTCCGAATTACCGATGGTGGTGCCAGCTCCAGTGTCCACAATAATCTTTCTTCTGGACGTCACCACCGGATCGTTGAGGGCAGAGTAGACGACTACTTCCCTCGTGAGAGCCATTTCTAAAATCTTAAGTAAACCCGATCGTTAACCCGATCTACCCCCCACCTGTCTCCCTAACCACATTTTCTATTTTCTGATTTTTTGTGGTAACCGGCATGGCTTACCCTCTATATAATTGTTGCTAGTCTAAGCACACCTGGGCGCCAGTCTGGTTAACCACCACCCATAAAGTTTTATCCGTTTAGACTTGTGGTAACCGGCATGGTTAACCAACATCTATTAACTTTTGTTTTATCTACGTTTACTATGCTTATTCGACACTTATTCCAACAATTAAAATTATTTTAAGGACTGCTGATTTGCTGATTTTATGGTTCGACTTACTCTCATTACTTTGGATTTAAGCTATAGTTCTGGTTCCCGAAACATCTATATTATGCTTGTATATGACGAATTCATTTCATATCGTACCAATTCATGTCATATCATATTAATTTGAAAATGAAACTCTATATTTATCCCTATATCAGCCAATGAGTACCCATATATATTTTATGTTGATATCATATCAAACGTTTGCAAAAAAATATCTTTTGCCAGTCTTATTCTTTTTGCATTACAGTTATTATAATTAGATTGTAAACAGAAATAAATTTTTAAAGTTTTGTTATTTTTTTTGGAACCATACTGCGGCCTAATTTTGACTTTCATCGTAGATTCTTTTACGACAGTATTTTTTTGAATGACCTGCGAGGCCGCAGTAATAACAATCCCCATTAAACCTAACCCCTTTTGGTGGTGCAGTCTGGTTGCGTCCCCGTCCTGACCGTGACGAAAAACCATTTCCCCGTCCTCCACCGTTATATCCACTCGGTCTCCCACGACTATTCTGGATGTTTTGATTTCTATCACCCCAACGCTTAGGTTGGGTATTATATGGAGCAAAAGTTCTGTTATTACGCCTTGGACTGAATTTTCCTCTGTACGGCTTATTGCCATAAGATTGACCTCGGTTATTTTGACTCTTAAATTGGGTCATGTTAATTGCCAATGTATTTAATTTATCTGTCAGCAGATCTACTTTGTCACTGATCTGATTGGTTCCCGAGACCACTAAATTCACCGCCGTGTGGCTAATATTTTCATCACTTAGCGCGTCGATTATATTTCTAGTTTGTTCGGCAACTGACGCTAGCCTAAGATCAGCTAATTTTTGCTTTAATGCCACTCTAACCTTGGAGTTGAACAATCCTTTCAAGTATAGAGCCATTATATCAAATTTTAAATTAGAGTCGGATTCGCACTGGTCCAGAGTTTTTCTGGCCTCGCCTCTGGTCTCAAAATAAGTATTACAGACCCGGCTCAAAAATGCATGTGGTGACTCGTCCTCATGCTGCTTAATGTTATTTAAAGCTCTTCGCTTTGCTACTTTGCTTAGGCCATAGGCCTGTTGAATGTACTCGGTGAATTTGTCGATATCACCGTCGGCTCCGCTGGGTAACTCGACATAGAGCTCTGTTCTTTGACTTTTGACTAGTGAACTATTGATAACCCAAGCGTCGTTTTTGCCTACATTAAGGGTTTTGATGCGCTTCAAATCGCGTATATAATTTTCAACGTTTCTTATGTTCTCCTCCTGGGAGTTCCCTTTCCTCCAGACGGGGATGGAAGCTGTCGCGTCCAACTTAATGTCTGTTTTTGTTTCTGTTCCAGCGAATACCGGTACAGTTCTGGCCGCAGCTTTAGGTTGGACTTGAGGATCCGACGTTTTTGTCGATTTCGAAAAAATGAAACTAGTATCTTCCGCCCCTGTGCTTAGCATTGATCCGCTTAATGAAAATGATGCTGGTTTTAGTAAACTAGTCCCGGAATCCTTTGCAATGGTCTCTTCGAAATTCACTGCTGTGTCCGTGTCGAAAGTACCCTGATTGAAAAGATCGTCCATGTTCGATGTACTCGCTTCCAAAACGGAAAGCTCGTCTATTGTTTCTAAGATACTTGTTTCTAGTGTTTGATTAGGCTCTGACTTAATAGGGGTTGCCGGGAGCTGCTTAAGATTTTCTACTGCTCTAATATCCGCCGTATTACCTCCCCGAACGTTTTTGAAATCGTTTAAATCTAAATTGAACTTTTCAATGAATGGTCCTAGGTCTCCTCTTGGTAAAATCACGTCCACGAATCTATGACGCGTGTGAATGTACCACACTTTTTCGGGCTGATTTTGAATATTTGAATTTAAACCTGAAACTTTGCCCTTTCTTACTAACCTATCATATATTTGAACCACCTTTTTGTCCGAAAGCTTTTTAGGGTTTACCTGTAAGCAAACAAGTTCGCTTATGTGTGTTTTGTTGGCATTACTCATTCCATTTTGCAGAAATGAAGTTCTTTTTCTTCAAGTCACCAGTTGATGGATGGCCAAGTGATACACAGTGTGGTTTGTGTTGTATGTTTTATTGTACAGATGATTCTAATATATTTCTCGGAGAACCCCCGAATACTCTT
>SCLD01095477.1:0-11754 GCA_004367895.1 Oikopleura longicauda | reverse complement strand
TGATGATGAGGATCGACTCCTCGAAATATAGCTCAAATAAAAATATATGAAAAATATGTTTTGAACTATTCAATCAATAGAAGTGTCAACAAAAACAAAAGATAAAAGAATTGGTTGAATCCGTTTTCAGGTGGGATTCACCACGGATAATCTATTTCTCACACGACAAAAGCAAAGCGATTCTTGGCCTCAATTCTTACACGTTGGGCCACTCAACAACAGGATCCATATTTGACTAATTTTGTCAAATGCCACGAAATGCATGACGACACCGGGAGAGTCAAAACAATTGACTGTGCCTGTGAGCGCGTATATGGGTTTTATTTATTCATATCATGCTGTACTCGATATTAGGGTCGAAAAAATACTCTGGTGGAGGTTCCATCCTTATGTACTCAGCTCAACCAGGGCTACAAACATGAGTTTAAACTAAAGAGTATATCATCCAGAATACTCGCTCAACTTACCAATTTTCAACATCTCGTTTTCAGTTTGTGTGGCTTAGTAATTTAGTAACCAATATGTCGGTAATTTATTCTTATTGAGAACTAGCAACATTACCATCTCCGCTTGTTTCCCATCATCTGATTGTTCGCATGACTTTGGGCCCCGCAAACAAACCAAGTATAGTGACAATTGAAAAGACAGCGATAAGAATTGACAGCTCCAATATCAAGCCGGGTACGTCCTCTTTGAACAGTCCACGTGTCCAACAGACGCAATCAGCACCATTGTCCATCATGTTGACTGCGCCATATTTATATTTAGTTTTCCTCATTGTGACATAAGACCGAAACGATGCCACATCTCGTCGACATGATATTAAACTGGCGGTGTCGAACGGCGTTTGATTTTTGACAATAAAATGACTCTGATTGAGCCGCTTCGCATCTGTCCAGATATGATGTTGACTTTTACCGGGAGATAATCTCTTGTCAACGTCACGTATCGGATCAGCCGTTCTATTTCCATTTTTGAAAAGTGACAAGGGACCGGGAAACCATAGTCCCTGGGTACCGCACAACTTAGTTGCATTTTCAAATGGCAACAATTTACCCGAATCTCTAGTAAGAATATCGCCATTACAATATGTCAAGCCCAGCGGTGACTTAACCCATGATATCGACGCTTCCGTCGTTGACCAGTAGTCAAAACAGTGTTCAGAGCGGTCACCTCGAAGAACAATGCGATCATTCATGATTGGGAAGTATGGTAACACATTAGGTGTTCGTAACCACATCTTCGCGTTAAACTCCGAAGCCTTATTAACATTGATCCATATTTTTCGCTCAAAATCAAAGACTACGTTGAGATGGAGTCCTTTTGATTTTCCATTGAATATGAGTGACGAGTCCTCCTTGTCTTTCTTCGGTTTTACTAAAAATGAAGTTGTCGAACTCTTGTCGAAAGTATCAAGATATGCGATAGCTTCAAACGCCTGTGATCCATCGACTACGGCGCTGTATTTACTCCGGCATGTTTGGTGACACTCGGTAGCGTTGATCATGCCACTTGACGCAAATCGATCTCGTGGCTTGCTCAGAAAGAGCAAAGCGGGAAATATAGTTTCCATTACTAGCTGTCTCTCTGTGTGTCCTTGAATCTCACCGACGCACCGACGCCACGACGCACATTTACGGCTGAATGATAGCAAGATCAAACAATTTGTTACACAATATTACAGCTATCATTGAATTTTGTTTCATTTATGCGTTTTCAGCACATTTTCAGCTTATGAAATGCCAAGTTCAAATTCAACAAGTGACAGTATGATTCGATTCAAGTACGATCACAGGCAGATCTTATCCTGGCGTTATCAACAAAATTTTTGAGAATGAGCATTAACGTAAACGTGTGGTACGAAAGTGTTGTACACGCGTTAGTACTCTTCCAAGCGTAGCAAGTACTTATCTCCCATTGGCGGAGGGTGTGAATTTCACGAGTGAGTTACCTCAACATCTTTCAATTTGAAAGTACTTGAAAGTATAAGCGAAGTTACTACGAAATTACTTCTGTCACTGAGTGACAATCACTCGGTTCATTGTCGCTGAAGTCGGCGGATTTCAGTGATCATCATTGTTACAGGGGGGTTGGAATAGAGTTCCGCTTTTGGCTTGAAAAAAATGGTGAAAATTAAGGATTTTCGAGGAATTTAGTCAAAAGAGTGTTAAAGACTTAGTTGAATTATCTGATCTACAATAAATATTCGTGATATACTAGAGTGCTATGAAGCAACACACCGTTCAATGTTCTTTTCTGATGCCAGTTGTGTCTAGCCCACCAAGTTCGTCAAGATAAAGTGCTCAGTTCTCACTCATTATGCAACTTGCTAACTCTATATAAAGGGACACGCTTACTTGAATCAAAATCAACACCAAGCCATTGTGTCAACAGGCTCCGTGAAGCAACTCAAGAGCATGGTGGTACCTGGGTAATTTTGTCTCTTACAAAACAACATTTTCTATTGTTATTACTAGTATTTATTGTCGAACAGATGGTTCAAGCAAGAACTAGAAATTTACTCAGAATATGTACAGTCAATACTGAAGCGGTGTTTTGTAGCAGAGTAATTGCCAGAAAATATTCTCCATATTGCACATTTTGATGGACGTAGCTTTTCAACTGACATCTGAACAATTAACCACCTATTTTCATTGAGCAAATATTCAGCTGATCACGGTCGTATGCCAATAGCGTCTTATAAATCTGGTTATATGCTGATCTGATCACTCAAAAGGTTCAATTCTGCCAAAAAAAAATGTAGCCCGTCCCCAGAAACCCTTAGTCAACGTCGATGCCCAGTTCGAAAGGAGCCGATCAGTTTTATTACGAGTGATTCAATGTGACGAAGGTGGAGGAGTGCTTGCAGAGAGATTTTTAAACGCAGGAGTCAGAAGAAACTAAGAATGATACGCCATAAAAGTATTTTTCTAGTGCTGGCGAAATTTTGACGCAGGTGAAATGGTCATTATCGTCCAACGTGCAACTCTCGCTCGAAACCGTGTCAATACCACCGGCAACGATCAAAGCGCCATTTGCCCATTCAGCTCGATGTCCCTTAAAATTGAAACGGTAATTAAAAAAACGCAAAAATTACATAAACTGTACTCGACCAGAAGGTGATAATTTATCAGTGATAGACTATCAGTGACAGTCTATCACTGATAAATGGATAAAAAAATTAAACACAATAAAAAGTCTGAAAAAACTTTGGTTACCGAAGAGGCGAGTAATCATGACGAGAAAGATAACCGTGGCATCTTGTGTGCTACAAGTTTATTTAAAATTGTAGTCGATTCTATTTGTAAACATTTTTCATCATGCACATGCCATCGCCAAAAAGGCAGTTGACGCTTCCAGGCGGCTGCAACCCGTCAGCCAACTCGACAGCTTTCATGACTTTGTAGAAAGGTGGATCTCGGTCGTGTGCTTAACATGTAGAATTAATTAGGTATGAATTGCTGGTTAACTACTCACCCAACAAGTTGTTCAGCACAGTACAGTTGATGACCGTTAGAAAAAGGAGGATCGGATACCACATTTAGCTTTCCGTTCACTTTTTCACCTTTTACACCTTTTTAAACACAGTTTTCCAATATTGAATTGACAAATCGAGACATGCTTACAAACAAGGTCGAGCCCGTTTCAACGCATAAGAAGGGTATAGAAGGATGTCTGAATCGTTCAAGCTGTCCAAAAATAACAGTGAAGCGTTTATAAGATTGCTGGCACAATGTCTGTGGTGGTGAAGGGTTGAGTGGCTCCTCGAGCATCCTGTGAACATTTCAAGAAGGGCTTATATAATTAATATAATGCCAACAAACAGCTTTATAAGCTGGCGCTTTCATATTTTGTTTAAACATGCGAGTGACTTTGTACTTTGTGTTCACATTGACGAATGCCGGTTTTCTCCAGGTAACATAAACCATAATAAGCTAATAAAAATGCAAACATGTGTTTGTAGGCAACCAACAGAAAGTCAGTACAATCACAATGGCGTCTTATGCGCATCTTAGCACATAACCCCTACGCAGGGGTCGATCAAAGGGTTACGTATGGAGATTTACTCAATTCGGTGGCAATGGGCAAACGTTAATAAAACAGATGCCTTAAATCGTGTCTAAGCGTTTACTTACTAGTAGTACAGACTGAAATTCCGACAGCAAAAACATCCTCACCAATGTAGATCCGGTTGTATACTTACTGTTTAGAAGAGAACTTTTATAACATCAAATAATGAGATTCTGGGGAGCGTTTATATTGACCGTGGTGACCGATGCTGCCCTAGACGAGCGTGAACTGCGTAAAAAGCAGCTTCACGAATCTGTCTACGATCCTGGTGTCATTCCGGGCACGTGGCGCAAAGAGAATATGCATGACTTTTCTAGCATGGGCGCTTTCGTCGAGCAAAAGTGCAAAATCTATCCGAACGTGACGTGGCAGGTGGCGCCGGGTACATTGGATGATTTGCATTATTTTTCAAGTGATTGGGTCGCCAACTTTGGCAAGAAACAGTTGGTTCATGGTGAGTATAAGGAAAGCGAGTGGAAGCTGAATTGCGGTGACAATGAAACCGTCCACGTCAGGTGAGGGGGCGTCATCATCACATTCGATTTTATCACGTGTCGAATTTAAAGATTGGAATCTCAGCATGACTTCAACATTGAGGGCGGCACACTTGAGTTTAAAACCTATGTCAACAATCTGACATCTGTTCAACGATTCAAGGGCGATTTAATGGTGCAGCCGGGTTACTTCCACGACGGAACCTGGCACGATACGAAATCAAGTAGCCTGATCATCGGATTCATCGACAAAGGCATCATTGATTTCAAAGACAACAACAAGTTTGAATTTGCCTTAAAATGCACCGCCGGCGCTGAACATCGTGTTAATTTGGTGCTAATAACAGGGATTAATTATGGCGAACAGAATCGTACTGTTCGGTGTAAACGTCCGGACGAGTCAATTATGGCGAAGTTGCACGAAACCAGTGCTGACGTACCAAAAATTAGCACTTTGGAGTGGAATATCATGAATGAAGTTAACCCCGATGGATCTGAATTGATGGACACCGTTGTCTTGGACAATGAGTGGGAGGAGCTTGACACGCAAGTGATCAATGTTGTTTCGAAGCAAGAACAATTTACACTCGACATTAAATGTGTGCCAACTCAATCCGTTTTGGAATTGGTGAAACGACAAAAGTTGAGACCTTTCGATATTGACCTACTGGACTATTTACGCAAAGTGAAGTCAACAGAGGATGAGATTTTCGTCCAGTTCAACAATGGGTTATTGAAAGAGACAGTGCTCGATTACGCACATTCCAGCGAGTCAATAATACCATTCTACACTGAGTCAAACAAACTGATTCAATTGGTTGCTCGAACGAGCACCTGGCCAAGTAATCAAATGGTTGGCGCGACGCAAAACAGCTGGAGCATGGAGCAACAAAACATTGAAAACCGTGGGTTCATTCAAACTGCGAATGATGATGGCGAGACAAAATTCACGAAACTAATCGATCAAGACTTATGTGAACAGCATCTCTTGTCACATCTGATGCTTGATTGGATCGTGCAAAACGTATCAGAGATGACAGATACCAGCTACACCACAATCTTTCAATCACCAAAGTACAAGCCATTCAATTGGTTTGTCGGCACTGATGAGGAGCGTTATGGATACAAGTTTGAACCCGTCAACGTCGACGTCAGTGTTCAATTTCAGGCGATCAACGAAATCAACCTCAATGAAGAGTACTTTGATGCAACAGTCGTCCTCCGCATGTCATGGTACGATCGGACGCTCGAGTGGAAGAGTGGCACAAATGAGAAGACAGAGGCGCGAAACGCGGAAAAAGCAGTCACGTTTGGCGAGATTGATCGCAGCCAAGCCGACGAGACGCCGATTATAAGCAGTATGCGTGTGAACAAGGATGAAGTGTGGATTCCTGACATTGAAATCGTCAATCGAGCAAACGACTTTTCGGTGAAGGATGAGAAGGAAAGCCGCCTGAAAGTCAATTCTGATGGCCAAGTGGTTTTTACCAGGGTAATCCGTATGCGAGCAATGCTGAGCTCGTCGATTGAAAACTATCCCTTTGACATTCAAGTTAGTTTGTCACTTAAATTTCTCGTTCATTAGTTTTACCCTGAAAATAGTATGCCAACCTGTTGCTGGCTTCGTCGGATTACTCAGTGAACAAAGTGGTCCTTACAACGAACCAATGGAATGAAAACATTGGAATGGCTGTGGGTCACGATGGCTGGATAACAGATGACAAGGCGAAATCAACAATGCACTACAAGCTATATAATGACAACACCGAGTGGAACTTTACTGCATTCAAGGGTTGGATTAAGATACCATATTTATTGACCTAGAGTTTCGTGTTGAAATGTTTGTGTAAATTTGAGCTAAAACAAATCCTTTGAAAACGATTGACTGGGTGGATCTGACAGACAGAACAACGAACAAAACTTACTCTGCCATTGACGTCAAACTCGCCTTCAAACGAATGCACACATATTATACATTGACACTGATTATACCGATTTTAGCAATAACGTTTTTGTCGCCAGTCGGATTGATACTTCCAGGTTAGTTTGACTCCAATATATGTGTAACAAAGCTAAAATCACTTCAGTTGACTCGGGCGAGAAGCTCGGTTTCATGATTACACTGATGTTGACCTCGGTGATTTACGTTGAGTACATGCAGATTAGTATTCCGGTGTTCGACACAGTTGGGGAAACGCCGTACTTACTCCGCTTGTTCTTGGCAACGGTCGGTTTATTGGCGCTGTCACTACTTGGTATGTCATTTGTATTTGTTCCTAACTTAAAACTAATATCAAACTCAGTGACGGTTGTCACATCATTTTTCTACCACATCAGCTGCTATGAGCTCATCAACTTTTCGCGGACCGAAGCCCGTATCAGCATAGCGTTGGCCAAGTTTTTCACCAAAATAACATTTGGTCTTTGGGTCATTGAGGTGCCCACTGAAGTACAGAACATCGAGGCAGACGTGAGTGACCAACGACATCTCCAGTTCAGCATCAAAGCCAAAAAGCAAACTCGCGAAGCCGATAAAGGAGAAGAAGAAGAAGGTTCTTCCAGTGAGAGTATAGAGTACTACAGCCTCGCCGATGACGCACACCCTCTGCGCATTGGTTTCCGCTTCCTAGCTGATATGATCAACCGATTGTTTTTCATGCTAGTTTGCTGTTCACTCGTGGTAACACTCGGCATGACGCTATTTCATGTAATAATTCAATACGATTACAACGACGACGAAATCCTAATCAGACTAGAAAATGACGCACAGTTAGATAATGTGAAACCGCGGAGTGTGAATGGTAATTTAAGTTGTACGATTTTTTGTGCACTCAATTTTTCAGCTCCAAACACTCAACCAAGTAGAACCGTTGACGCGGGAGAGACTTGGCAAATTAATCGAACGGGAACGTGGTTAAAACAGTGTCACGACAATACAACATTATCATTCATGTTCAAACAGATGACCGCATCGTATGGTGACGAGTTTCTCACCATGGTTGACGAGGACGGTGATGTGGTTTTTGGTGAGCGAATTCGCGTTTCATTTTATCATAGCACATGTTTACAGATATAACGGGCGGTACGTCTGACAATTGCATCAAGCTTGAACAATGGTATACAAGTGGAACATCGTCAGGTCGATTCAACATGAAAAGTAGCTCGACGGCTATTAACGCAAATATTGAACTGGTGACCAAATGTACAGAAGACGTTCATGCAACGACAAGTCACAACTGGCATGATCGATGGCGATTATTGCCATTCTTGGATTGTGCGTGTCACTTAAAAGCGAGGTATATTATATTTATATTAGAAACCTGTTCACAAAAACTAATGTAATCAGCTCCGATCATTGCACTGGCCGCGTTGTGAAAGTTCAAAGCAAGAGTACATGTGTATCGAACTACAAGCACACGATAGACGTAGGTGGTGCTACGTGTCAATGGACAAAGTCAAGCACTAATAATACAACACTCACCTACCAGCCGACAGGAAATGGCACCTGGTAGGCTGCAAAAGTTAACAAAATGCGTAACTATGATTGTTTATTTAAGCCACGAACCATATGGGACAGTCAGCATGACGCTGTATGAAACCATTGGTGGCACGGAAGTTGTTAAACAACGAAACATTGTTGGATGTGATTTGGAATCATTCGAAACTTCAACTCCCTACATGAATAATGTGAACGAAAGGGACGAGTTCGAATGTGCCGACAGTCAAACTCGCGTATTTGCTTTTAATCGCTTCGAGACTTCGGGTGATGCTGACACTCTGTCAATGAAGAATATGGACGGAAATGTCGCTTTTAGTAAGTAAAATTATTGTGTCGCTGATTAAAGCTCAACTAATCAAATACTAGACATATCAGGAAACGCAACCGACAATTGCATTCCAATGGCGACATGGCTCAGCAGCGAATCGCCCAAAGTAAGCTTTCGATTCCAATCCGACGCAGCAAAAACTGCAGCTGGCGTCGAAATAAAAACAATGTGCGTACCAAAATCAGAGGTGAAGAGTTATACATGGTCAAATCGTCGCAATCTGTTTGATTTCAATCACAGTTGTTATGACTGCGATTTGAGGCGAGTACACGACTTTAACCTCGGATGATGAAACTTATTTCCAGCTCAATGACGACGAATTGCACAACGTTGGATATGATCATTCGGATTGCCGATCCATGCGTTGCAAACTTTAACTTAACGGCAAAACATGTCGAAGAGGTGTGCGACTTGGAGTTTGTTGAACAGCTTGATTACAATACACTAGTCTACAAACTTAGCAGTAACTCATCATGGTAAGCGACAGTTTCAAAATCGCTTTAACTTTGATTTCCAGTTTCAATACGGATGACCATATCCATATTGAATTGAACGGTGTAAAAGACGGTGCTACAGTGACGCTCGATCAGCGCGTGGTTACTTGTCACGGAATGAGAAGAACAATAGCTTTGAACACTGCGAACCCACCTTCAACAAAGGGACAGTGGACGGAAGCATTGTCATGTGACAAGGATGACCAAGTTGTTTTTAAAGTGGAGCAGTTCAACATTGAAGAGAATGTTGATTTTCTCGAGATGATGGGTTCGAATGGTGACGAAATAATTCGTAAGTAAATGATTAAATGAACATTATCAACGTTGAAACATTAAAAAGGTATCACCGGTGATCACAATCGAAACTGTTTCATCTTGGCCCTGTGGATGAGTACGGGTCACAATGGCATCACAATTCGATTAACATCGAATGGACAAGGAACAAGTCCAAATGCAAAAGTCATTGCATTTTGTGCCGGCAAAGGCGATATTGAGGCCTATACCTGGAGGAATAGACTTAATTTGTTCCCGCCGCAATCTATGTGTTATGCGTGTGATTTGAGGTTCGTTTTATACTTATGTCAACTTGGAAATAAACAATGTACTTCAGCTCATTGTCCACAAAATGTGCAAATGATATGCTTACAATCATTGCTGGTCAAACTTGCTTAGGGCATTACAACTTATTGACTCGGAACAGTGAGGGACACTGTCATGCTGTGCTAAACGAAAGTCTGTCTGACTTCAACATGCTAGTTTACGAAATGATGAACGCCTCTCGCTGGTAAGTTCACTAAATTATTTATGAACTACAAAAAAATAATAACTGAAAATGAAGCCAATACTCCACGCTTATACTTAATGGCACACATGAAGGCGAATGGGCAGTACCAATCGATCAACGCATTATAACATGTGATGCGTCAGTCAAGGGGGCAATACTTGATACGAATAATCCGCTCAAAACGACAGGAGTGACACAAGCTCAATTACAATGCGCGTCCGATGAAACTGTTCTTTTTAAAGTGGACCACTTTGATACTGAAAATGAAGTTTTAATCATCAAAAATGAAAACTTCCAAGGCACTCGTAAGCGACAATTTTCTGTTTACACTTTTGTTATACTTGATAAATTAAGATATCAGCGGCGACCCAGCAAATAACTGTATACCACTTGGAACATGGTTAAACGCTAAGACTGATAGAGCCTGGCTCGAGCTCACCAAGAGTACAAAATCATCCAATATCTATGTCACCACCATGTGCGCGTTGACTTCAAATGTGACGAGCTTTACATGGTATGATCGGCGCAATGCATTCCCGCCCGAAGCCGAATGCTTCAAATGTGGCCCATGTCCGCATGTTGATCACATTTGTCGCGTTGGCGCTGGTCTTTTTGAGTGTTCCTGTCCCTTGGAATGTGATGTCAATGCCAGGTGCGATGGTAATACTGCTAAATGCGTCTGCAACGAAGGTTTTGATGGCGATGGGCAAACTTGTTATTCTGGTGAGTTTTTAACGTCAACTGTCATACAGTATTAACGATGACTATTTCAGCAACGAGGCTACAAACAAACAACCCGTACGGTGCCGATGAGCACCATAATGCACATTTGAAATGCGCCAAAAATGAAACTGTGATGGTTAAGTGTGATCGATTCGACACTGAGTACCGTTATGATTTCTTCTATTTATCAGTGCCTCAACCCGATGCAATAGGGGTTCACTACATTGCCGCCCATCCTGCGTCACAGTCTGGGACACAGGTGATTAGTTTGGCACAGGGGATGGCACAGGCGATGCAATCTGACGCACCGGTTACAGTTTTAAGTAAGCTCGATTAGTTCAACAACTGTTTTGATTTACTCTGTTCTGTTCTTTAAAGAAATCAGTGGTACGCATCACCAAAATTGTATACCACTCCATAAATGGCTCGACGGCGGGACTGACGAAATCTTCCTCGAATTTATTTCCGACAATTATGTAGAGAAGTCTGGTCTTGATGTCACCGCCCGATGTATGCCGAACATGTTCGTCCCAATGGGTTATACGTGGGATCAACGGCATAATGCATTCGACGTCAATAACGAGTGTTATGAGTGTGGCCCGTGTCCCAATGAATTGGACGTGTGTTCAAGTGGCGAACGTGCTTTCACGTGTCAGTCGCGTTGTCACGAAGGATACACTTTCATCAAAGCTGAAGCCATGTGCACATGCTCTGGCAATAATTGCATTGTAAACGGTAAATTTTTTGAGCTTTCATCATTGTTTCTTATTCGATTGGTCTGTTCAGAAATCGGGCTCACTGACACAGCTCACCAAGTGAATGTTCTATCAAGGGGGCTGTATACTTTGAAGAGCAATGCATTGAGCACTGACTATGGATTCTAGGTAATGTCAATGTAGAGTGAAACTTTGTGACAGCTGTGACAAAGTTTTGAACTTCCCTTGGCGCCAATTTGCTCTGATTTTCCGCCATGAAAGTTTGTTTTCACTCTACATTGACATGCTCAGAACAAGTGATACTGAAGTCAGTGCAGTTGTTTACAGCAGTGACACAGCTCAGAATGCATTCGACGGCGATTTGTTGACAACGTGGCAAGTAAATGAAACGAATGGAACGATGAAAATTGTTTTCGATGAACCACAAACTTTTGACACTGTTGTATTGTCCAATTTGTGTGATGCAAACGCAACTTGCAGTGGCGATGCCGGACTTTGTGTTTATGTTAAGGTCAGTTTAATTAGTTCGTCATTGTATTCGATCGTATAACCGGGATCAATTAAGAGATCAAGTTTGATTGACTACAAGTGCAACAGTGACTACACTGAAACAGTAAACTCAACACTGATCCTACACTACAACTT
>SCLD01095466.1:0-33790 GCA_004367895.1 Oikopleura longicauda | reverse complement strand
ACAGAACACAGTTAGTCTTGGCGGGATATCAATTCAGCCAACTAATGACCCAGTTAGAGACAATTGTAGAAAACTCCTCCGACAGTCACTTGGAATAGGGTCAGGTTCTCTAAAACTCTTTGTCAAACAATCCCGATGAAATTATTCGTTTTAACCAAAATTAAATCAAGTCTGCTAAAAGATAAAGAAAAATTTTCTGCAAACTTAGTCGCTCTTATGGCAGGTCGCGTAGAAGAAGCTATTTTCAAGCTGCATAATCATCGAACTGATGTTAAATACAAGAATAAAATTCGATCTCGACATGCAAATCTAAAGGATGCACGCAATCCAGATCTGAGGAATTCTGTTATGGAAGGAATGATTTCACCTGAAGGTAAATCAATAACGTCCAAAGATAGAGTACCCACAGATATAATATCTGAGATATTATGTGCCAGAAATTAGTAATAAACTAATCAAAATAATAACAGTGTGACATGAGCTCATGACAAAAGGATTGAGCCCCGTTTTTATAACGAAATTAGGTCACATGAAAAACTGGGGTCGAAAAGTGAGGTGAAAAACTTTAATCTATCCTGGAGACATCTTGAAATGATATCTGTGGGTTCATTTTTTGAAATCAATGTCTACGGAACAAATTCAACCTACTTTTAGCACTTGCTGAAATGAAACCGGAAGATATGGCCTCGAATGAATTAAAAAAATTGCGAGAAAAATTTACAAAAGAAGCTATTAATGATCATCAAATGGCCCAAAACGAAGGAACTGTTCGAAATACTTACAGCATAAATTTTAACAAACACTGCTTTTCCTTAAGGACTAAAGACTTTAGTCTAAAGTTGGAAGATCATAAACGATTCATCGAATATTTTCTTAAAGCTCGGAATCTGTTTGATTTTTTGTTAGTGATCGAGTTCAAATTCGAACATAAAAAGGAACAAAAACGGATATGTTTCAATGTGGTAAATGTAAATCGAAGGAATGTACATATACACAACTTCAAACTCGTTCAGCCGATGAACCTATGACTACGTTTGTCTATTGTATGGCTTGCGGTAACAGGAACATTTTCAACTTTAGATTCTTCATAAGTCAAAAATACTGAAAATTTCCAAATATTTGTCTTTTGCATAGAATTGAAAATATGTCAAAGATGGAAATTCTGTTAGCATTTTATTCTTAACAATGTGTGAAGATAGATTTTTTTGGTGGGCGCTCCTCAATTCTGATGATATAGATTATATTCTGAGCCAAAACACTTTCCTCAAACCCTTCTCTTAAACTATATACTGTCAATAAACATGATATCGGTCTGCTTCACGCTAGTTTATAAAGCCAAAACCAAAGAAAAATGTATTGTGAACCAGCTGTGTTGTCTTTATGACGTCATATAGAATTTAGATAGAGAAAATTTTAGGAATGATGCAATGTAACAATACCTGACTCTTTTATAATTTAAACTTAGAGCTCTTTGATTACTGTATCCAATGAAAACCATTTTACACGACGAAAATGAATTCAGATTCTCGAGAAATAAACTTTCACAAAAAATAACTGATTTACATCTTATTGGGTAGAGTTGGCCAAAAACTTGATTTCAAATGATTAAAATTGGGGAACCCTAGAAAAAATCCGGATGGTTTCCGCGGCCTGAGGTTAAATCTTTCAAATTGGTGCTTCCACTTCACGGTCACCGTATAGTAAAATCAATTATTTGATTTAGGTTGGGTTTTTTTTGTGAAGTGAAAGTATGAACTGTTTTCCATTTTGTTATTGTAACAACGAAAAAGCATACAACGTTACATTCATGTGAGCAGTGAATACTACAGTTATCCCCTGTGCAAATATTTCTTTTATTTTAATTTTATTATTTGACTAGTTACAGTTAATCTTTTTAAATGGCAACAGTTTAATTTTACAACGCTCATCATCATTTGTTTTTTCATACGGATTTTTGGCTTAAAATGGGGAAAGATCCTTCAAAAATGTTCGAATTCAAAGAGAGGATCGGAAAGGGAAGTTTCGGAGAAGTATACCGAGCAATTGACAGAGAATTGAAGCAAGAAGTGGCTATAAAAATTATCGACTTGGAGAAATCAGATGGTAAAGGTTCAATCAAAAGATATAGCTTCTTATTTGCCAATTTTAGATGAAATCGAGGATATTCAACAAGAAATTGCAATGTTATCTCAATGCAGTTCGCCTTATGTCACACGTTATTATAAATCTTATTTGAAAGATTCTGAGCTTTGGATTGTCATGGAGCATCTAGGCGGTGGATCCGCTCTTGATATTATGCAAGGTTAGTTTCAAACAATTATTTCGGTAAACAGGGGTTGATGTCGACTTTGTTTTAGCCGGACCTCTCGATGAAAATTGCATTGCTGTTATTCTACGAGAAATAACCAAAGGACTTGATTATCTTCATACGAAAGAGAGAAAAATTCATCGGTAAGATATTTTTCCGAGTTTTCACCCGAAATGCTTGATTGGTCACTGATCGTTGAAATCTTGTTTCAAGTGATATAAAAGCTGCAAATGTATTGCTTGCAATGAATGGTGCTGTGAAATTGGCTGATTTTGGTGTTGCTGGACAAATTACTGATACGGAAAAGAAACGCAATACATTTGTTGGAACGCCCTTCTGGATGGCACCTGAAGTTATTCAACAATCGGCTTATGATTTCATGGCAGATATTTGGTCACTAGGTAAACTTTCACTTTGATCTCAATCATAAATTGAGCATTCTTAGGAATAACGGCGATTGAGTTAGCAAAAGGGGAACCACCACATGCAGATAAACACCCAATGAAGGTTATCATGAACATTCCCAATAATAATCCACCTCAACTAACGTCTGAATTCTCAAAAGGTAGAAATTTTGGTGTCAATGACAGCTTTTAGATTTTTTTCAGATTTTCGAAACTTTGTCGACTCTTGTCTCAATAAAGATCCTGCAGATAGACCCACCGCTAAAGTAAGTTTTGAAGGTCAAATGAGTTATTGGAATGAAATATCTAATATAATAAATATGTTTAATTTCAAGGATCTTCTTCGTCACAAATTCATAAAAAATGCAAAAAAAACTTCAATCTTGGTTGATCCAATTAATAAATATCAAAAATGGAAATCGAAAAATCCAAAAGATCAAAGTGATGATGATGATCCAAGCGAAGAAATAAACTCGACCGTTCGGGTGAGTTCTATTTTTTCAGAAATGAATAAAACAGCTTGAAAATATATTTTCGATATTTTAGATGGCTCTTAATCCAGAATGGAATCTAGAGGATACGGTGCGTCAAATACCAACCGTTATATTTTCATCGTCATCCGAGTCAGAGGGAACTGTTCGAGTTAAAAAGCAACAAAAAGAATCACCACCTGTTTCAATTAAATCTTCAAGTACTTCAAGCACAGAAGAACCTCCACCTCCTCCGTCACCGAAAAAAATGGTAACGGCGACAGCAGTCGCTACGAAATCAATTCGTCCTAGTTCTCCAATCAGACCTACATCCAACGAAGCTCCAGTTTCGGAAATTGCAAAATCGAAAAGGATATATTCAACAGTGGGAAGGATACTTGGCGATATGAAAGAGCAAAACCAATATCAAAACTCGGTAAATCCACAAGGCTTACAAAAAGCATAATATTTCACATAATATTTCAGGCACAAATATTAGATGAGTTCCGTCAGTCTTTACTTATGCTAGAAGAAACACGCCCTGGTGTCATCGATCGTCTATTAAGGAATGGTTAGATTAGTACATATTCCCTGGTAGATATTCCGCTGGGGGCTATACCCTTAAAAATCAAGCTATCGACATTTTAACCTCTAAAAAGTGAAATTGAATCTAAATTGAAAACACCTTATGCTGTTTATCCTGTTGGATCAAACTCGACGTGAAAATTATCTCTTCTAGAACTGATTTATTTTGTACATTTTTATAAAATGACTCATAAATATGACTTATGCGAAAACTCAATCCTGATTTGGATTCACTTATTCTGCTTCTAATTCCAAACTTATTATCATTCCATGGGAATATCACCGTTCAATAACATCCTCAGTCGTTAACCACGCGACGGACATTCATGCACTATGCCGATACGTAACATATATAACGTAATACCATCTAGTGGATCATGACAATGACTTAGAATACTTCGGTCATTGAGTTCATTACTCATCGTACTTCATTTAGCTTTGATTCTTTAGTGCCGGAATCAACCGGGTTCAAACAGTTCCAATCCAGTTTCAGCCTCAAGTTCAAACCTCTTCAGATTTTTCAATTCATCACAACTTCACAATCGCGAATCACCACCCAAAATTAACCAAAACTTAGCCCAAGAATTCATGGGCCAGGGCGGAAAATAAATCTTTCCGAGTGGTTCCTGTATCTTGAATTTAGCCTTTTAACTTAGTTCAAATCCTCATCACAACCTCAAAATTGCGATTGCGAAGGTTTTTTTCAAATATTCATTCGGCTCAAAATTTGACTTCTCTGGAATTGAAAACTTCTGTAGTTTCTAATCCTGTCTGCCAGTTGGAACTTTTTATTTCTAGATTTCTACTTGAAGAATTTTGTTTGAAATTTTAAAATTTAGAAATCGAAAAATGACGGGGTCACACACACGTACGGTCACGGTAAAACCGGCCTATGTTCAAACTGGCCGGGTTCACGATTATTTATATGATAAAGGTTAGTTAATTTACTGTTAATACTGTAATTCGTAAATTTCACGGGGCTTAAACCTTTTATTTCTAGATTTCCACGTTTCGGGTCCCCGAGATCACAATCGCGAAACAATTCGCGCAAAGACAAATAGCGAAAATGTGAAACAACAATTCAAATTCAAAACAATGTTCTCTGAGTTGAGACATCATCCAAGATACGAAACAGTTTTTCAACAGACTGATCCAGTTCCTGGATTTATTAATCGAAATTGGGCTGATAGAACACAACTACCACGTGAGGGATCAAATGTTGGTGGATCAGATCGGTTCAAATATTTCAGACGTCCAGTAGTTCCATATTCTCAGGAATCGTTAAAACACTAGCGTTCTAGCTTAATCCTTAATTTTTGATATTACTGATTTTTTAAATAAAAAAGGCACCTGTGGATGTTATTCTTGAGCCACAAAAGCCACAAATAATCGAGGAAGAAGATACAGGTAAAACAAAGTTCCCAATATGGAAACAATAAAAGTGTTTAGGAACCCATCGAACAATTGAAACACAAACCGATTACCGTGATCAAGAATCTCAGACTGATCCATATTCTCCTGAATTTCGAGTGAAGCCCGGCGAAACGCCAGAAATTTTGACATTAGCTGCATTGAAACATACACAAGGCCTACCAGCTGGTCTCGCAGAAGTAAAAATGATCGAGCATGCTAGAGAGAAGAGGTAAAATGATATTTTCATTTTTGGAATAATTTTAATATCATTTTTTAAGAAAATGGGAAGAAAGTCTACCACCTCTGTCAGACCCAGACCAGTTTAAAAAACGGCGACAGATGATGGAGGAAAGAGAAAAGTATGAATGGCAATTGAGAGAAGAACAAATTAAAGAAATTCAAAATGCGAGACTTGAGGTCTTGAAGGAAATGCTTCAGGAGAGAGAAGAAAAGCAAAATACAATTATTCAGCATAGAGTTGATAAAACGCTCGAAATCGAAGAAAAACAAGCAGATGAAAAAATAAATAAGATTAGAAAGGGTTAGTTTTCATCGATTATAAGCGTAGTTTGACAATGTTTTAGCGCATATCATGGCTGTTAGGCAAATGGGTGCAGATCGAGTAAAATTGGATGACCGTATTCAGCATAAACCACGTGACATTTTATCTGATTATACCCAATATGATTCTGAGGTTTATGCTCCAATAGCTAGGCATGGCGTTTTTCCAGATCGTGGCTCAGGTGGGTTTTCAAGTTCTTCGATACTAATCAGATTGGTGCGGTATCCAATCAGAATCGGGTTGAAAACTTTTCTAAAGAACAATTCAACGTCAAATCTAAATATCTTGACACATATGAAGGTTTGTGCAAGTTAGAGTCTTCACTTGGCAAATTGACTGAAACTAGGGTTGTTCAACCTAAAGCAAAGATTGGACCTGATCGAAATGGTTTTGTAAGACGAACAGAAAGACAAGAATGGGATCTTAAAGAAGTTCACGAACAACTCAAGAAGGGTAGGTCAATTTCAACCAAATAAACCCTACAAATTTGATGCTTAAATTTAATTTAGAACGCAAGGAAAAGGAAGAGCCAGTAAAAAAACGAATTCCGTCTTTGCTCAAAGAAGTCCCTAAACCAGTTCCTCGACCAGAAACGCCTACATCATTCGCACATCCAGAGGAGTATCAGAGAAAGCAAGTTGCTGCCACTGTTCTTCAAAAATTGCTTCGCGGTGCGGCATCTAGAACACGAACGCTTTATGAATTATCTCGCAGAATCGATCTCGTTAAAGAAGTTCGTTCGACTCATATTCTGCTAGAGTCAGAACGTGCTGAAAAAGAAACTGAGAAAATGGCTGTTCTAGGTAAGATCAACCAAAGGATCTAATTTATAAATATGATTTATCTTACAAACTAATTGTATAAAATATGCATCAAAATATTTTAGATCAACGATTGGCCGAGAAGAATGCCCGAATTGAACAAGCCCAGGTCTCCGAATTGGTTCAATCAGTTGCTGGAAATAGACTTGCTCGACTTCTTGATTTCTTATCATCTGAATTGGTACGATTGCAAGATGAGAGACGATGTCATGCATTCACCATGATGGCAGAACGAAAGAGAAGACTCCGAGAAGCCAAAGAAGCCGGACTTCGTCAGGAAGAAGAGCGAAGAAGACGTGAAGAAGATGAAATCTGGCGAGAAGTTCTTAAAACAAGACAATCTTCAGTCGATAACTTCTTACTCAAAATTGCCACTGAAGCCACTCATAATGCCGCTGCCGGTTAGTTTATAAAAGTGACTCAATCTGAAATTAGCAATGTCACATTACTTACATTTTTCAGAGTTAGCTGAAGCCGAAGTGGAAGAACTTGCCGAAAAGATCGATTTAATGGATGCTAATATGACAAGTATGGAGCAAGCTTCGAAAATTGTTCATCAATTCCTCATTCCAGAAGTTATCAAACGCGAAAAAGGTAAACTTGAATATCAGAATTTGTAGAAAACGTCTAACCTGATTCTCAGCGGCCAAATTTCATCAAACAAGAGAAGCGCTTTTATTGGCTGCCCAATCTCTTTTGTTTGATTCTGAAGAAGATTCTGAAAAACCAATATCGGAAGAATCAAAAGCCGAAGAATAAGATACGAATAATTAAACTGCAACATCCTATTTTTATAAACAAAATATATTTTTATAATATTATTAGAAGCTCATAACTCATAAATACTGAGTCATAATACATTTATGTGTAAATTCATTTTTTTATGGTTGATAATTTTCAGAGATGGCAGCTCCATTATCACCACGTAGTGTGAATACATGCTGCAACATGAAAAATCTTTGTCTTCAATCGGATTCGAACCCGTGGCTGAAGATTCATATTGTTACACAGCAGACCGCCTCAGCCATCACTGAGCGAAAGTTCGAAAAGTCGCTCACCATTGGTCAACTCAAGGGCAAACTTGAAATGCTAACAGGTATGAGTTGAAAACAATCAGACGCTCTGATGACTGATTAGGAATCAGTTATTACTCTTAAGGATGTAACGCTGCTAGCATGAAATTGAGCATTGAAGATTTGAAAGGTAAAAAGATTGGAGAAATTGATGATGAAGAGCGGCTTCTAGGATCCTATCAAATTGATGATGGAATGTCTATCCGGTGAGATGACTATTAACATATTTGCTCCAACTGTTTTTGCGACAAATCATATCTCACAAATGAGAAATTAATAACAATTCGTGATCTAAGGGTAACCGATCCAGAAGCTATCGATTGGAATAATTTGGATCGTGTCGAAAAACAGGAAATGGACGAAGAAACGTATGATACATTCAAACCTACCAGTGTAAAACCAACTGTTAGAGAATACAAGGTATACATTTTGAGCAGCCAGCCGAAATCTGTCAATGAACTTATTTTCTAGCGTATTCATAAACTTGGTAAATTCAACCCTGAATTTCAAAAGCAAGCTCAAGCTGACTGGGAACAAAAGGAAAAAGATGACGCTGAAGCAAAAGAACGGTAGGCCAGTTAATCAATTCACATGCCTTATTTTAAATGTTTCAAGGATTAAAAAAGGAAGTCGATGCGAAGTCACAATGAAAAATAATGTGAAACACCGTGGTGAGGTTAAATTCATTGGAGAAACAGAATTCAAAGAAGAAACTTTGTGGATTGGAGTTAGACTTGATGAACCATTCGGAAAGAACAATGGATCCGTAGAGGGGAAAAAATATTTTGAATGCGAAAAGAATTATGGCGTTTTTGTATTGCCAACAAATGTAGAAGTTGGCGATTTCCCTGAGAACGATGAACTTGATTTTTCTGATGATGAGATTTAAATCTTTTATTATTCTTCCAAATATCGTATCATACTTTATACGATTTAAAAACTCGTATATCCCCAATTAATAATGTGAAATCCAACTTTAGCACTTTAAAGTGCCCGTTAACTGCACGTTCCATCACACTAGATCTTATTCTTCATGTTATAGAAAAAGTATATTTTTGCACTCATAAAATAAAATTATCATAAGAAAAATTCGTAATAATCAAAATGGGCGAGATAGCGACAGAGGAAGTTCCGACTATCGATGTATTACGTCGCAATCGTCCTGGATCCACGCGCGCTGATTGGTCTAACTGGCCCGATCAAGAATTTTGTAATATGGAGTCGATTCACGCTGCCCAAATGTTAATTCAAGTAAAGATGACCTCAGCTTTCAAAGTTGATTACATTTTTATTTTAGCAACGAATCAGAAATTGTCGACTTTCAATTGATAAAATATTAGAAAAACCAGAAGGAGCTGATGAGGATGTTTGGAAGTATGAACATTTACGCCAATTTTGTCAAGAACTAAATGGACTGGGTAAGCATTTAAGCCTTCAATTTTAAGGGTACAACCGTTAGCAGAAAACCCTTGGCAACGTACTATTATTTTATATGCAGCATATACTCGGCCTTTAACAATTTCATAACCTTATTGTCTAGTTATTAATAAAAATTAAGAATAGCATTCTTTTATGTTTTCATGTTTGAACTGAAAGTTTTGGGAGGTATTACATCGTGGTCATTGGAGCGAAGGAATAATAAGGATGAGTTGTCATGCTCGCTTTATATGCTGATTTCAGTTATCAAATATATAAGTAGATATATGATATATTATTTTATACAACGAAATTGAGAAATAGAAATTTCCATTTTACTAAAATGATTTCTTGTGATTAAAAGGATTTTTAGCAACACGACTTCAAGTAGAGTGTTCACCAACCACATGTCCTCAAATGACCGCAACTGACCAGTGGATATTTTTATGTGCCGCTCACAAATCACCAAAGGAATGCTCTGCAATTGATTACACAAGGTAATAATCATATTAGAATTTAGATTTTATCATTTGCTTTATTCAGACACACACTTGATGGTGCTGCCAATTTATTAAATAACTCAAAATATTTTCCATCACGTGTCTCACTCAAACTCGCATCAGTTACCAAGCTAGGCTCCGTATCACGACGAATTTATAGAATATTTTCACATGCTTATTTTCACCATCGTCAAATATTTCTTGATTTTGAGGTAAACAACTCAACAGTTTTCTGTTTTTTCATTTATTTTCTAGAATTTGAATCAATTATGTCGCCGTTTCACAAAATTCGTGACAATGTATGATCTAATGCCAAAGGATAATCTCATAGTCCCTGTAGATTCACTAGAATCCGGTCTCTCTAGTTCTACAAGCGGCACAAATACAAATTCTGCCTCAACAGAAAAAGATGTAAGTTTAAAATGACGTCATCCTTTAATCGGTTTTTATGTCGATACGAATGAATGAATTAAGTCTGGTGTTCCCAACGAAGAATTCTACTCGAGCGCTACAATCGCAAGACCAACTGCTGAGCCTAAAGAAACCAATCCCGAAGAGCCACCAACCCAAGCAGCTCCTTCAAAGGAAGCCTCTAATGAAACTCAAGGTTTGTTAAATTACCATGAAAGATATTCATTTCGTTGAAAACTAACCGTATATATTATATATAGAATGGAATGGGGATGAAACCGTAATAACAAACCCATCCGATACAACTATAACAGAGGCTGAATAACACTATGCAATACATAAATATATATTTCATATCATTGAAAAGAATTCAATTTCCGTGGTAATCGTACAGGGACTACCCTTAATTACGATTCTGCTGTATCTTAAACTGTGAATCTTTGGTCTTTTTGTAATGTTTGTCTCTCTTTATTCTTTAAATCACTGAAACATGCCCTGAATAACTCAAAATGTATTTTTTTAATTTTCGTTATTATTCAGAATGGTATTGAGATTGGTTTCAAATTCAATGCTTAGAAGAACACTTTGTCAAACAGTTTATCTAGGCTGGCGTCAAAGGGGTGGATTGACACAAAATTCTATAAATCGATTTAAAGATTTTCACAGAGATACAACTGAAATAAAAGATAGAGCAATTGATGGTTCAATCAATGATATATTCACGCTAGGAATGAATTATCTTCTACAGATTTGTATATGATCCGGTGGAAGTGAAACCTTTCTATGTAGAATCAAGTGATGAGTCAAGGGAAAGTCAAGCGTTATTTAATAGCTTTTGTTATATTAATTTATGCTCAATCATTTTTACCAGATGTATCAAGAAGTGACCTTCAAACAGTTTATTACGAAAATAGTCTGGAGGCGAAGCTGACGGATCAACCCGGATCTAATCCGAGATCTGTCGAATAACTCGTTTACATCGATGGCCAATGGGAAGCCAGTATAAATCCCGTAACATTCTTTAAATTTTTAGAATGAGAATAAATTTGAGGAATTTAATTATACAGCTGAGACAAGAAATCGTTTCGACTCTAGTCGAATCAACAAAATCGACAAGGGCTTTCTGTGCAGTTTTGACTTTGTTTTATCTTATTTCACGTAAGTCAATCGTGTTAGGTCATCACAAAGGACTACAAATAAAACCTTATTTAGTTATTTATGGAGATTCAATCGACACATTCATTGGAATTACTCCCGGGAAACTTATTGGTCCCAACTTTAATATTTGGACACTCGTTACACATTGCTTTGTAGGAAAATGTTCAACTAATGATTTCTGGGCCTGTCATTGGCTGTAACGAAACGTTATGTTGCACACAACAAAGAAAATTCAATTGTTATGGCGATAGCGGGTTATACAGTTATTCTTGGTTCATCGAGGCTACTTGAGCCAGTCTGGGGTCAACTCGAATTCGGAATATTTTTTGGAACGTGATTTTACAATCTAGAAAGTTTCGTTACTTATTTGACATGAAACTTATGTTGATATAAAGTCCAAGTTTTGATAATTTAGTAATTCTTGGTAAAATCAAATAGGCGTTGTAAATGTAGCAGCTGGTCTGATAACTGCTTTTATCTTCTTTTTCCTGTATGTAGGCTCTTTCAATACCGATTATTTATTCAATACGCATATTCATGGTCTTGCTGGGCTCAAGGTAAATTCTAGAATAAGGACTGGAAACACTACATCTGTCCAACATGTAGTTTCGCCTGAAATATTCTGCTTCGTCTTCCGCTTCGGAAACTGTCATTATAAAATGATGATATTAAGGGAGGCGTTTTTGTTGCCTTGAAACAGACTCGTGGAGAAGATAACGTTTTATTCGGAATCAAACTCAAACAAATTCCAATGGTTTATCTATGTGCAGCTTGTGTCCTTGTGTTAGCTGGATTAGGTTTGTTTTTAGTCTTACAAATATAGATTTTATAGGCTAAAGTTTTAAGCTGATAAATTTTTATTTACATTTATGTTTTAGTATCACTTCCATATTTTGTTCTTTTGGCGAGTGGAATAATGTCAGCATGGATTTATTTGAGATTTTATCAGCGTCATTCAAGAGGAAGAGGCGATTTGGCCGACCATTTTTCATTCGCTTCATTTTTCCCACGTGTTCTCAGAGTAAGTCAAAAATTTATTTTCGGTAATCTCCGAATAGAAAGTCAGTAAGAATGATTTTTCAAGGGACCCATCGGCTTCATGTCAGAAGTAGTTTACAACATTCTCATCAAATTAAAAATTTGCTCAAAAACAACCTATCAATATGATGTAGCTGCTCCAACCAATATAACTATCAGGTATTATTGAATCATCAAATCCGTTGAATACGTCGTGTCTTATCTTGATATCTAACAAAACTTTGAAGTTTACCGGGTACATCTGAAGCCGATGCTGAGAGAAGAAGAAAAAAAGCATTGGCCGTTTTAAGCAAAAGACTTCAAAGCGTCGAAACTCAAGAAGAAGCTTGGTCTGATGACGATGAAACAACCAATCAAAAAGGTAATTTATTCAACAAACCTTTTAATCATCGTTTTGGGTTAGGTTTCTACTTATTTCCATAGTCTTCGTTGTGATAATCTTTTTCTTGAATGTTCGCGAGTTAAAAACTCAATTTTTATGATCAGCACAATTATTTCAATCATTTTAGAAACGAAAACGGAAGAAAAGGTTGAAATACAATCTGAAACAACACCATCAAGTGGGGAACCAGCCGTTGAGACCGCCGTTGAAACAAGTTAACTTTGGGTAGTAACCTTGACGCTCAAGTAGCAAAAAAGTGCAATATGGTTCAAATGTCGTTCTATCTTAAAGTCCACTGATGTATAAAATTTCTGTTTTGCTCTCTAGCGCCATCACATGTGCGTCTTTGAGAGAACCCGACCGATCAGTTCAAACCTTTTTCTGTCCTTATTCTCACAGTGTTTGAGATGGGTGCTAAAAATCCCGCGCTCTAGCGCTATCAAACCGCCTGAGGGGATTCCTCTGGCACTTACCTAATCATATTTTCTATAATACTGACTATATATTATGATATAATGTTTAATATTATTCCTTTGAGCCGAAATTTAGAATGGCCCAGGAAGAAATCCGACGAGTGTTTTCATATCTCCAGTATTTTCTAGGACAGATTTTTATCCAATCCGATCGCTATCTTATAAAATAGTATAAAAATCCAATCTAGATTTTTTAAAGTTTCTGTGCCTAGTTTTTGTTCTTTGGAGTTATCGTGGATTTTTTATCAAAATCTGATTGGCTATTCAATCAAATGGCTTTTTTACCTACGCCAATTGGCTCTTTTTACTTCCTCAATAATCCTTAAATCTTCAAAATTTTAATTTTAACCTCTTTTAGTATGGGTATTTGCTTTGGGAAATCTCCTCGACAGTCGGATTCGACAAAAGTACCGATTCCCAAGCCATATCACACAAACCCAAACCTACACGAAGATCCATTAGTTATCCATCCAACGAAACCGATTCAACAAAAAAATCCATATTATCCAAATGCTGGTCAGTATGTGGCGCTATATGATTATAAAGCACGTCTGGATGGCGATTTAACATTCACAAGAGGAGACAGAATGGTTATTCTGAATAATTCACAAGGAGATTGGTGGGAAGCTC
This sequence comes from Oikopleura longicauda, assembly GCA_004367895.1. Classification (NCBI taxonomy): domain Eukaryota; kingdom Metazoa; phylum Chordata; class Appendicularia; order Copelata; family Oikopleuridae; genus Oikopleura; species Oikopleura longicauda. Next base: position 20,146 of record SCLD01095466.1, on the reverse strand, counting down.
AATCACTTGCTAATAATAAAACAGGTTGAACCCTAAGATTTGATAAAAACGACCTTTATACTTTATATTAAGGTTATGTTCCATCAAATTATGTTGCTCCAGCAGATTCACTCGAGGCCCAGGATTGGTTTTGTGGCATGATTCGACGTGCTGAAGCCGAACGATCCTTGGCTAATAAAACTCCAGGAACATTTCTTATCCGTGAAGCCGAAACTTCTATTGGCTGTTTCAGGTGAGGCTTCGAATTAAAATTTTCAGGCATATTTAAACCAAATTCAGCATGTCTGTTATGTCACCCAGCAATCAAGTTAAACATTATCGAATACGAAAATTGGATTCTGGTGGATTTTTTATTTCAAATAAAGTTCGATTTCAAAATATGGTTGAACTTGTTTCTCATTATCGAACGCAAGCTGATGGATTATGGTAAGACTTTGATATTTCAATGCAAATTATGATTTTTTATATGTTACTTTTTTAAGCTGTCAGTTGAAAGAAGCTTGTCCGTTCAATGAGCCAAACCCGTCCGGTTTGGCCCGTGATGTCTGGGAAATTGACCAATCAGATTTGAAGCTAATGGACCGTCTTGGAAAGGGAATGTTTGGCGAAGTCTGGAAAGGATTTTGGAATAATCGTGTTGAAGTAGCTGTTAAACAAATGCGACCGGGATCGATGGACCCAGAAGCATTTAGACAAGAGGCTGAAGTTATGAAAACATTGAGACATCCAAGACTTGTTTCCCTTTATGGTGTTTGCTATAGGAAGATTTTCATTTTATTTGTTGATTTCTTGTCAGCTAGCGCGTCTGCAAAGTCGCTATATTAAATATGTTATTCGTTTTGAAAATCATGAAAGTGAACCTCTTATGATTGTAACCGAATTTATGGTGAATGGATCACTATTAACTTATTTAAAAGAAAAGGATGGTAGAAATTGCACCATTCCACAGTTAATAGATATGGGTGCCCAAGTGGCACAAGGAATGGCCTACATTGAGGTTTGTGCTCTATTTCAAGAGTGCCTGATATTATGTTGTTATTTTAGCGTATGAATTACGTTCATCGTGATGTTAGAGCTGATAATATGCTCGTCGGAAATCACGGAGTCGTGAAAGTCGCTGATTTCGGCCTTGCTAGAATATTGGACCAAGGAATTTATGATCCAGGTAAAAAACTGAGTTAAAAATACTTTAAATTTATTGAACTTTTAGCTCATACGAATACAAAATTCCCTATCAAATGGACTGCCCCGGAGGCAGCACTATATTATAAGTTTTCCATTAAATCAGATGTATGGTCATTTGGAGTCCTTCTGACAGAAATAATAACAAAAGGAAGAACACCTTATCCCGGAATGAATAACAGACAGGTAGAATAGAGGATATATTTCTGAAGATTTTTTAATACAGTGGTATAATATCGTAATTCAACAATTTTTAGACGTTGGAATACGTTGAATCCGGAAATAGAATGACACAACCACCAGTGTGTCCAGATCATTTATGGTCAATCACTTGGTCATGTTGGAATGAAGATCCAATGAGGCGACCAACATTTGAATCTTTGCAAAATCAACTTGAAGACTTTGTGACTGGACAACAAAACCAATATCATTCGGCAGAATCTCAATTTGGATGATGACGTCATCGAAACGTCATATTTATTATAATGATAGACGGTGCCAAGCACCATGAATAAAAAAATCTTACCCGTCACATGACAAAATGTGACATTCTCAATAGTGCCTTTACTTTCTAAATTCATTCCTGCCCACTTTCTCCCAACTCTCTTTTCTCTTTTGTTGGATGACGTCTTCATTTATTACGTCATTGAACATTTTGTACAAATTAATCGAATCGCTTTCACTTTTGACATGTGTAAAATAGACTTGAAGTATGTTATTCGCTCTTTCAATCTTATCCAGGTCCAGTTCCAACAACCTACGAAAATTTCTTATGACTGGCAATCTGATCTTATAAGTCTACATTACACTTATGTTCGAAAAAATGTGTTCTGAAGAACGAATTTGTATATTATCAACTGTAATTAAATGTCACTAACCTTCATTATTGCCAAATGAGGCTATTGCCTTCAATATAAGCACTTCGATTTAGCGGCCAGGAAAAGCCGTAAACCTCTTCGGTATATATCTCTTCAAGATTAAGACGAGCCAATGTAATCCTATGTTATACATAGTATAGATGTCCGTCATCCTAACTTCCTGAAATGCTAAAGATGCATTCCTTTTGGATGATATTTAAATGTAGCTCAAAACTTTTTCTGCAGAATATTTATAATTTTAAATCGATCTAAGAATAAAAAATTGTAGAGAATGATTTTCGATTGGTGCTCCAGTTGTTTCGGATGGAATAAACTAGAAGAGGAAATTGAAGAGCTTGATAGACCGGAAGTTAAGTTGGACTCACTCAACATGGGGTTAGGAATCTGGCTAGAAAATTGTTTCATCATAAAAACCAACTCTTCGCAATATAATAATTGCAAGCCAATTAAGACGCTGTTATTGTGAAAAATGGTAAACGTTTGTGTGGTACTGGTGGTGTTTTATCAAATGCACCAATTTTACAAGATAAAGCATATTTTGAAGGTAACTAGATCTATTTTTGATTTATTATTACATAAAGTTAGTGAAAGTCCAATCAGACGGGGTCTGGGGATGTGGTGTCGCTAGTGAGCGCTGTGATTTGAATAACGTTCCCCTTGACGAATCAAGTTGGACATTTCGAAACGACCTTGGATTCTATTCCCAAGCGAACAAAATTGAAAGCGCAGATATTGAACTTAATGAAGGTGACGTCATCGGAGTAACTTATGATCACGTGACTTTACAATTCTACCTCAACGGCTATTCAGTGGGCAACGGGACGTGGATTTCATTTTTATTTTTCAAAGTTTATTGCTTTAGTTATTTATGAATTTTTCCTTAAAAATGGGCAAACAAAACGCAAAACAAATCTTGAGACGCTTATATCGGGAACTATAAAACAAAAATGCCTGAAAGGTCCTTAAAAAGCTCGAAAGAAATTGAAAAATGAAATTCGAAAAATAAAAATAAAATCCACAAAAAAAGGCATTTCAGGAATAAAAGGAAAAGTTTATCCAGTTGTGTTTGTCGATCAATCAGCCATTTTGGACACTGAATTTATTAATTTTGAGAAGAGGCCTCCTAGTGGCTATGGGCAAATTATGTTTGAGCAAAATATTTTGTGAATCCTTTTCAACTATCTAGTATTACAGGCAGACTGAAATTCTATTCAATTGTATTCAATTCAAATTCAAAGGTGCCTTGAGTTTCTCGGTGAAAATAGATTGACTCATTAATAATGACTCATCATCAAGAAACGTTCACAAGTTCACCTTTAAAACACCTTGAAAGCATGATTCGAGCTATTCTTCTACATCGGTTCCTATTTATAGAATTCGAAGCCAAAAACTTTTACTTTTTAACCCCTTCTGTAATTAATTCTTAATAATCAGGGTTAATAAATGTATAAAATCTCAGTTCAAAAACCCCATTTTTTAAGATAGACAATGAATCGGAAAAACAAGGATTCAAAACCAGAATCCGACTCAAGGAACAATTTTACATGTCTTTAAATTAATGGTAGGTTCCAGTAGTTTAAAACGCAAGTAAACGCGAGGAACAAAATTGTAAAATCTCATAAGCACTGAAGATCTGCGCATAACGTTCGACAATTCCCTATCACTCGATAAAGTCGACAATTGCGAAAAAGAAAAACCAATATTGAAGAAACCAAAACGTTTCAGTCCTTATAAATCAAAAACTAAAGAGTAAGTTGACGTTCAGAATAGATGTGTTGGACGGTTCCAACAACCCCTGGTTGACATTTGACTTTTAGTGAGGACCCTTCAATGAAACAAACTCGTAGGCGCCACAAGTCAGAAGGCCAAGCATTAGAGAAACCAAACTACGAACATATAAAACCTCCAAAAGTAACAAAGAAAACAAAAACGAAACAAGAACTTGAAAACCAGGAACATGTTCAGAAACTCAATTTAGCCATTTTGAACGCCCTTTAGTTTTAGTTTTTAAAGTTTGTTATCTAGAATTTTTCAGACCATTCCAAAGCAACCCGAAATAATTGATTTTGAACGTTCTAATTCGTCTAATTGTCACGAAGAAATATCTGTGAATGAGTTGGCGTCATATTTGGAATTTTCAACTCTTATTCCAAGAAAAATGAGCTCAATGGCCGAATCAATTTATGGCTGACCAATCCTATCGGAAGCGACCATTTCGAAAGAATTCAAATGTTCAAACCTTCAATTTTCTTCAACTCATTTTCGTTTCTAATCTACCTTCTGGTGTCTTTGACCTAGTCCAAATGACGTCAATAGTCTGACTTAATGACGTCATTATGACGTCACTCGTGAGCTTACTTACTTTTCTACGCATCACGTGATTTCTTCGTACGTTTGAATGTAAATTCATTAAAATGATAGTAATTAAGATGTCGAATGCGGCAACACAAAGTCAGAAACCTAAAATTGAGGCAAATGGTAAAAAAGAGGAAAAGCCACAAACGGATAAGGTAAATGATTCATTTCTGTGAGTCACGGTGCGAGTCGTAAGAAAATATTAGGCTGGACTGCTTCAAATGTACAAAGATCGCGATGAATTGGTAAAAAACTTGGAGAATTTGGAAAAACAGATTTATAATTTCGAAGAGTCATATTTGGAGGATACGCAGAGCTACGGCAATATTGTAATCGGATGGGAAAATTTTAATTCAACTGATCAAAATCGTCGAAAAACATCAAAAAACTTGAACAAAAAAATTCGAGATTCGGATAGAATTTTTAGGTAAGAATGTCCATATAATTCATGACGTTATAATCTATTCATGTTTTAGCCATTCATCGGTAAGTGGCCGCGATTTGGTAAAAATAAAATCTGAATTTGACGAAGACGAAGATGATCATCCTAAGAAAAAGAAAAAATCTAAAAACTGCCACTGACCAATCAGATTCCTTCTATTCTGTAATAATTCTAAATTCATGCTTATTCTAAAATAACATTTTTTCTTTGTAGAAAATGACATTGACTGATAAAGTAGCTGGTCATCAAGCAGCAAGAAAAGTTGGTGATATGCGCGTTACCGGTAAATAATATTTGAAATGTATTGTAATTTAAATGATAAATTATTTGGTAGGAATAACTGGTGAATATCCAACACAGGTGCCCGAGTCTGAAGCAGTTTCTCCATGGGAAAGCGGTGGTGTTGTTCAAGATAAGCAAACGCTTGTTGTAAGTGGTGCTGTTGCTAATCAATCAAAAGATTTTCCGACTCAGGCTCTAAAACATCAACAGATTAAACCACAGGTAAAATGATACATAATTAATTTTTCAACAACATCCTGGATTTTAAGGCGATTCGACAATCCAACCACGCTCAAACTAATCCACAACGCAATCACAACATTCAACAACCCAAATAAATGTCCAAATGACTGGACATTATTTAAATTTCTTTACATTTAGCCCATAGAGTCTTTCGTACCCTCACGCCCAAGTTCCTTTCAAATCCTTTAGTTCAGTTCCAGATCTTCTTCACAACCCTGTCCAGTATGCTGTTCACTTTACTTCCTTTATTAGGGTCTCGCTTCTGAAATGATGTTTTTATGAATATTTAGACATGTCGAGTTCGAGCTCTTCCTCGAGTTCATCATCGTCTTCGAGTTCGAGTTCAACGAGTTCTGAATCGGAATCGGAAATCGAACATCAGCGGGTCACCCGACAGCGCCTCAGAAATTCACCTAAAGCTATGGATATCAAAATCAGCAAAGCCACTTTAAAGAAAAGTTACATTTGAAATATCAAAATATCCAATTCTAAGTCCGTAAATTGGGATCAACTCCACGCCGAAATTTGTCTCCAAGAATAGAACAATTCGAAGATGAGAAAGATGAAGCAAAACCAGTCAGAAACGATAAATGTCCGGTAGATGGATGTGATAGTACCGGTCATATCAATGGAATCAAAGAAAAACATTTTCTTGCAGAATCATGTCCATTCTTTCACAACATGACCAAGGAAGGTTTTCAAAGATATTTTAGGAACTTCGTTTTGAATCGGCTCTCCTAGTGAATTTTGTGTTTTTTTCTCGATACTGGTAAGAGATATCGATCTTCTGATATTCTGTCAATGTTTTAAGGTGATGGTATCGGATAATTGTATTAGACGTGTATTATGCACCATATATCGGAAAAAAGGCTGAACTCAATGATGAGTACTGAAATGCATAAGATGGTACCCCTAGTTTAATATGGAAATCGGACTTTTGATTAATATTTTGTGCCTCGCCACCAAGTTATCAAAGCAGAATAATTTATTGCCGCATAAATAGTTAGCATCAAAATGAAAACTCTCGCAAGGGTGGGATTAATGACCCGCATCGATTACGAGAGCGACTTCAGGCGGATAAAGACCGAATGATACGATTTGCTGATAACCAAAATGGATATAGAGAATTTATCCAAAAGGTAACTTTTCCAGAAGATGCGAATTACACTTCTTTGGACAGTTTAGGTGTTGAAAAAAGGGGTACAGCCGGTGTGATTTATTTGACTTTATGATTTTAGCGTCGAAAAAAAGATCGTCAAAAATGGGAAGATACAAAAATGATAACTCCACAAAAATCTTCACAGAAAACGAATCGTGAACCAAATCTAAATTTACTCGGTTGCAGTCAGTTTGATTTAAATTTATTTCGCGAAGGAAAGATTTAAGCCTCCACTATCACGATAAATTATGATTTCGTATCGATATCCACATTTAAGAAAAAAAATAATATTTAATCTAAATAAAGCACAAGTGAAAGCCTCTGAGCGTGATGAAAATGATCAGTTTTTGGGTACAGGAAAACTTCAATATATTCAGTTGGGTAAGTTTTTGAATAAAAAAGGATTAGTTCATAATGAACTACTTTTTATAGATCATTATTTATAATTTATTTCATTAAATAAGGTAAACATGAATACCGAGTTTGGTACCAAGCGCCATATCATGGGACTTATCCTCACCTGAACAATTGTACAAAACTGTTTATTTGCCATCTTTGCCTGGAGCCTTTTCGCTGTGCGACAACACTACGGCGCCATTTGGGTAAATGTGAACTCAGAGCACCGCCTGGAATTGAGATATATACTGACTCTCCGAATAATGATGAATACAGTATTGCCGTTTATGAAATAGGGACGAGCTTTATAAACGATTTTTTGTTTTTATTTCGGCATTGTGAGCCCCTAAAAAGTATGTTGCACACGGTATGGCATTATTAATGAAGCTCTCTAAAGATGGCTCCAACTCAAAAACCTATTGCCGTAATTTGTGTTTGCTTTCTAAATTATTTCTTGATTCAAAAACAATGTTTTATGATGTAGAGCCGTTTTGGTTTTATGTTCTTATTGAAAAGAAACGAGGTGACGTTTTCACCACTGTTGGATATTTCTCAAAAGAAAAGAATCCTGTTATTGATTACAATCTATCGTGCATCATGGTCCTGCCAGCCTATATGGGCAAAGGATATGGCAAATTCTGTAAGCAAACTTATTCCCAATTCCATATATCATATATATGATTCCTAAACCATATCGTATTATATTATTAATTTATATAATATAAAAAATCGAAATTTGACAGCATTTTGTTATCGAAAATAAAGCGTTTACTTAAGTAATTGACCTATCATATGGACTGAGTCGACAGGAAGGAATTTTTGGTTCTCCAGAAAGGCCACTCAGTGATCTTGGACTTATCAGTTACCGATCATATTGGAAGGATATCATTATAAATTATATGCTTTCATTGACCAAGGATAATAGTTTTTCTGTTCGGGAATTGTCTCTTCAGTCAGGTAATTATTGTTATCAAAAGATAATGATAATTTTGCAATTTAAGGGATCTTACAAAATGATATTGTTTCAACGCTTCAATCAATGCAAATTCTTAAATATTGGAGAGGAAAACATATCATCCTTCAACCATCTGATACCAACGAGTGGAAAGAACGTCTTAAAAAGTTCAAACTACGTTGCAACCAGTCCAAAATCAACCGAAATTTGCCCATGCAAAATCAAATCAAATAACTTAGACTGCCTTTTATTGTTCTCGTCATAAACTTCTTCTATTCGATATCTATTATTATTTCTTGCATTGAAAATTGCAGAATTTTGGAGACATAAGAATCAAAAATCTTTCAAGGGTCTCCTTATTGATTTAATTTCTCCCTTAATTTTGGATTTTTTGGTGATAGCCGCTCAGGAACTTTAAACCGGGAATTGGAATTTTCAGCGTGGACCGAAGGTGTTGACGACCCCGGCCAGTCCGGATATCGAGTCGATACATATTTTGTCCAGAAGATATTGTAGCATACATAGCGCCACCTCGGACAATTGCACGGGAATGTCAATTCCAGCTCAAACTGGGGCTGACTTTATTTTTTTCTGACAATCTGTTTATTTATTGGACGGGGAAAAGTACCATTTTCGAAAGAGTATTAAATTATGTCTTCAATTGTTTGATTCGACCCAATCAACATTTTTGGACAACGCCTCCCCAAATCACCAAAAAGTCTTGGACCGTGTCCAGAAGATATTGCAAAGAGAATTTTTCAATATTTTAGAGGTATAATTGGAGCATTTGAATTACTAGAATTAAATTATTACGATTCCCCGTCTGACAAGTTATCGAGTATATTAAGATGTACTCACCAACGTCCATGCAACATCAACAGCAAGTTCAGGAAACGTTGGCAAACTTATAAAGGTCTCCAGAGACATGCTCATGGGCCAATTTACAATGAGATTTCGTAAAAGGCCACTTTACATTGAGATAACGTGAAAATAAGTCCCCATATACTGCTGACATTAAATCACCATATGATCATTCACAGTCGTCACCATACAATCACCCATCAACAGTGACGTCTCCATTTGCCCAAAATACAGAGGAAATACAAGAATCCATATCCTACACTGTCACGAGTAAGATTAAGACTGTCCGCGTATCTCTATCGGTTGAACATGAACGAGCTTTAAGATGCTTTTTAGATGCAGCTATCGAATCCGTTAACCAGAGACAGTTCAATGTAAGTCATGAAAATGGATTTCCGTCGACATCAGGCTCAGGGATCAACGGTACTGGAGTCCAGAATCCGTAATTCTTTGATTTCATCATTCTGAAGATCCCTAATCAGGTTACTATCCACCACCAGGTGCCGCACCTATTCCAGCAAAAATGTTAAGTGGTAGCGATAATTATACTCAGCATTTTATCGGTCAAATGGAAGGGTAAGTGATCATTGGTGTTTATATTCTCTAATAAATTGAATATCTTTACATAAATAATTTTGATTTAAGACTACAGTCAGATCGACACGTTGATGAAAGGGTGAGAATGGGTTCGGTTCAATCAATCACATCAGATACAACAGAACAATCGGATATAAGTCGAAATAATAACAGTTTGGGATTCAAGCACTCAATACAACGTAAGAACTTGGGTTTTGACTCAGACCTTCTACGAGGTACTTTGAGTTGGTTATATTATATAATATAATATAATTTATATTACTTATACCCAGTCATCCCAGTCTCATGTTCATCCGCAGATCCCTGATAACAGCATTGATGATCTTACGTCAGTCAATGATTACCAAATGCGAAATGACAGTCGAATTGATATGAGTGAAGGTTGAAATATTTCAACGAAAAATGTCGAATAGTTTAAATTAAAGACTTCATAATAATGAAGTTCATATTAGTTAATAGATTATGCAATTTTTTATGATTTCTAACCTGTATAGACGACGCGGCCGAAAACCGTATCACCGAACAACATTCAGGTTGGTTTTCAATAAATTATGTAACCAGTATTATTGGTGATCTTATTGGTGAAAAGCGCTATTAAATCACTATTTTGAAAACCCTTATGAGTGAATATCAAATAAACCAGTTGCAAATAAAGTTCAACGACAAAAAATATCTTTCAATGGCGGAAAGAGCCGAAATTGCAATTACTCTGAACATTACACAGAACCAAGTGAAGATTTGGTTCCAAGTAAGTTTCCATCATTTGGTCCAAAACAGTAATTGATGATTAAAGAATAAACGAGCAAAAGAAAAGAGACGACATGCTGCTGCAAAGGCAAAAAATGGAAGATCCGGAGTGTCCGGGTCAGAACCACTGCATGTGAAACCATCATCATACGAGCCATCAAAATATGAGTCATCACAAACGGCTTCAAAAATGACTCGATATGAACCCTCTGTTCCATCTCCAAATTTTATTACTATGCCACCTGGTGGGCACTATTCCCTAGGGCAACAATCAAGAAATGAGTTGAAGCTTACGTCGAAACCATTAGTACGTCCCAACCAGAGAAGGTCGGACACACATGTCCGATAGTTGTCCGAGTCCGAGCCCGTGTCCGAGGTTTTCGGACATGCGCGTGTCCAAACCCATGTCCGAGTCCGAAGTCATGTCTTTGCCCGTTTCCGAGCTTATGTTCGAAGCGGTGCCCATATCCACCCTTCTCTGGTCCCAACCACGTGATTCAATTGTGTACGGTATCTTTCAACACATTTTTCTAAAATTGAACTCATAAAAGCTTCCCATTTCCTATTATGACATCAACAGCAGATCAATTCCCGACTCATGCTTATTTCAACCCATTAGTTCAACCTCCATTTAGTCCTGATGGTTATTTTCACAATTATCCATCTTATCAAACAGCGCAACCACCATCACCACCGGAAGGAATGCCTCAAATTATGAATCCCTTGTCAGCTCAACCTGTTGATGAAGTCGATCAGCCTTTAATTGACTATCAAGTTAGTTTGCTAGGCAACCTTTGCGTCGGAGTTCTAATTCACCGGTTTTAATCATCAATTTTAGACAGATAAATCGGCACGAATAATCGACCTTAATCCTGATACTCTTGAGGATGGTGGAAGTCATTCACAAGGTAAAATTGATTTCAAAATTGTTAGACCTTAAATTTGCTTTCAAGCTGCTAGTCCGTTGGTTTCACCAGATGACAACTTTTTGGCTCACGAAGAACCTGTCCAACGATCGTCACCAAAAATTCAATTCAGCTCGCAATAACTTGATTCAAATCAGTTTTTGAGCGATACACTTGCTCCACCTCTATCCACTTTTTTCAAGCCTGTTATGCTCGTTCACATTACTTCACACAATAAAACTCATCATTATACCACAGCTCTTCTTCATTCATTGTCCAAGAAAATTTCTAAAGAAAGTTATGACTTTCCTTTTGGAAGGGTTTAACATTTCAAATCTGGTCAAAGGATGTGGTTTGACAAGTTTAGAAGCTGCTTGAGTTTTTTAAACATTTTAATTCAATTATGGCAGATGATTTCTCGGTGAAAATTAGAAAATATCAACCGTTCATGGTATTCAGAACCAAACCTGAAGTCCCGAGTCCCGAAATATAAAGTGCCAAAAAAAGTTCGTGCATCGAGTAGAAAAAAGCGCAAGTGTTAAGATCAAAAATTTGATTATAATCAATAGACTATATAAACGGAAATCTATTGCTCAAATACTCAAAATTTCAAATATTTAGCCAAGACTTAAAAATTTCAGCTTCAGAGTTCAAAATTCGTATGCAACTTCTGTTCCGTTTCTTAGATAAAAATTATGCAGTTTGAATATTCGAAAGAAATTGGCCTAGACTCAGAAATTACAAAAAAGCGCTTTGAAAGCGAAGTTGCCATCGTATGTGGCGGTGGCAGTGGCATTGGAAGGGCTACTGTCGAGAGATTCATCAATGACGGTGCTTCTGTCGCTATATTCGACATAAACCCAAATTTTCTTCCCTTTGATGAGAAATACGCCAAGGTGAGTTTTAAATCTGACTTTTTATATTGATTTCTTTTGGATTGAAATGGATGATGCAATAAATTCAGAAAATAAAATTCTATCTAACTGATTGCTCAAAGAAGCAAAACTGTGTCGACAATGTTACAAACGTTTTGGACGAATTCGGAAAAATAAATCATTTGGTTTATTCCGGTAAGTCGAATGTTTTGTGTCGAATATTTGGACTAAATTATCAGCGGTTCTAGTTAAGAAATAAAATCTTTTTTCAGTGGCATACTTTGGCTCAGAGACTTTTAACGCGAGTGAAGACGATTGGTCCAAGGTACGAATTTCGGTCTCTAATTGACTGACGATTTCATTGATATCTTGTTGTCATTTTATTTTGCTAAAGAGTTTGATGATAAACGTTGCTGGAGCCGGGTACATGATTGGAGCTGTTGCACCCTTGATGAAAGAAAATAACCGAAAGGTATCGGATTCGATCTGTCCTTAACTTTTAATCATGGATCAACTTTCAAAAAAGATCAAGTTCCGCAAGTTTTTGTGCTACCAGCTCAACCCGGATGTTGAATTCGGAAAGTCCTCTGTATGGTTCTGAATCTAAAAAAGACTATATGTTTGATGACATCAATATCGCAAGTTTCTGCACAACCAAACAGATGGACATATGGTGCATCCAAAGGAGCTTTATGGACTCTTGTTCGACACAGTGCCCTGGAACTTGCCAAGGAGCACGGCTGTAGGATTAATTCAGTTAGTCCGTCATGGATATGGACTCCAGAAGTTGCCAAGGTCATTTAATTTCACCTTAGAAGACAGTCATATTAAAAATAGACTATTAATAACGACTTCTTTTGATATGGTTAATTGAAAATATTTAGGCTGATTATGCGTCAAAAGAGGAGCTGCAAGATTCAGTTGGCAAACATTATCACATGCTTGGACGTGTTGGCGAAACTAATGAGATCGCCGCGGCAATAACGTTTTTAGCTTCACGAGATGCTTCATTTATTCACGGTCATGACCTTCATGGTGAGTCATCATAATCCGAATAGTCATCCTTGAATTGCTCTTTCAGTCGGGGGCGGATATCATTGCATGGGACCAGAACAAATGGGTGGTATGTCAAAATTTGCTGGCGCCTCTTCCAAATGAATATAAGAAAATAAAGAATATTAAAAAACTATTATATTAATTGGTGTTAATTTATTAGGGGCCGAAATCAGTTCTTGAAAACGAAACCAGTGATTAAAGGGTGGTTAAAAGTGATTTAAGCTTCAACCGCGGTTAAAATATGGTTAACCAGTTTCAGTTTTAAGATTTTGGAAATTTATATATAATTCAGAAATTTGAAATATTCGCGTACGGGTATTTAGAGAATTTCTTTATAGATGGCGAAATCAGTGCTGGTTTCGTTTTGATAGATTACTTCCCAGGTTTCTCCAACTTCTTTTTCGTCACTGAGAAGAACAGCTGGTCGTAGATCGAATTTTCTTTCCACGGAAGTTCCGTCAATGGTCATTTTTCCACCTTCAATGACTCGGAGAGAGTGATAGTCGCCACGAAGGTCAATAAGAGCCTGATATTGAGCATTACCAGCGGGAACAATGAAACCACCGGGGAGAATAGCAGTGTATAAAGCAGCTTCTGATGGAGAGATTGAGTCTTTTTCATCACCACTGTTCCAAAGTGTTTCAACAACCTCAGTGAAAGTTCCATTTTCTTCTTTCATGGTCTTTGCTAGGAATTCTTCAGCGGCTGGCAAAGTAGCAAATTCTAGAAAAAAGTTGATTTTAATAAGTTCCAAGTGTTTAGTTTAAAGGATAAATACGAGTTAACTTACCTTGATAGAAGTATTCATTATTCTTTCGGTCGGTGAGAAGATCATCAGGTTCGCTGACTTCATAAAATACATCATAACTGGGGTTACCAGCTCTGATAGCATCAATTTCAGCTTTTTTGGCGTTTCGATATATGATACCATCGGTTGTAGCATCGAAATTGAGATAACCGCTGAATTCGAGATACGAATTTTCGTTTAGGTCACCGTCAGCGAGATCAATTATGTGTATGACCTTATATCGGTTTTCAAAATGATAGTTCGCAACAGATCTTGACCAATAGGATGATCGCATTCAAGAGCCAATAAGAGTGCTCAATCAATGTAAAAACCAGCCTTAGAGTTCTTTGTCAAAGCTGCGTTCTTGACACTTGTCATGGTTTCAAGGAATTCATTTTGATTAAAGTTTTGTTGCAGAGCTTTAAATGCTGGGAGAACACCTTTAAAATGTTTTCAAATATTCAGGATTTCTCAAAAATATAACGGAATAAAATATCATATTCTGCTCACAAAGAGGAGAACGACACTCCGAATAGTCTTATATAGAGGGCGATTTATGATATTTAATCTAGTTATACTTTTTAGTGGCACGCAGAATGGCGGAGTCGATAATGAATTTGAAGACAAGCCTGAAACGACGATGGCTGAGTATTTACCAGCTTCTAGAGCTTTCAAATCATCAACAGCTGATTCAAGTTTAGTGTCGAGACGGGCACATCCACCATTAGTAAACCAAGCTTCATTTGGTTCAGCTTTACATTTTGGTGCCTTTACAACGATGATAACTGACCATGCAATGGCGCCACACCACAAAACCCAAAATAGGGCAAGGAGAATACGTCTGGTCATGTTCCAACATGGTGTTGAGGAGAGCTCTTCAAGTTTAAAATCATTGAAATTCTAATCGGGTATCTACTGTACTTACTCAACAATTCATCTTTGGTGTAACATTCATTAGATTCTTCTCCAGTAGTTAATCTTGCGGTTTCTACCGGGTCTTGTTTCTCTAAATCGGTCATTTTTCCGTCAAAACTTTAAATTGTCTTGGACGGATGATCTCGAAAAAACTTATTTTCAGAGTGAGGGCAAAGAGAAGGGGGCGAGAAGAGAATAAACCCACGCACAGACATTAATAAAGTCTATGAATGAATGGCGAAACATTTCATTTCTAGCTGGTTCTAGATTTGAAATCCTGGTGCCCAAAATACAAAATATAATTTTGATGATTCATCATTATGGGTCATATTTTCCAGACCACCATGATTTCAATCACATTACATATAGATAAGTTAGTGTGATATTTGCTGTTTATCAATTCTATGCACCATTTAATCATTAACCAATACACATCAAAATCACGTGGCTATTTTTGGAAGTCAAATTTTCAGCATTTTTTCCCAAATTCAGCTTTCGGTCACTGTATTACGCCGTTACCGCATTGTACGTAAATGAAAGTCAGAGAAGACAGTCTTCTCACACAGTCTGTGTGACACTGTTTGGTAGTTATGATTGGGCGGTACCCAATTTAAAATTTAGTTTGACCTTTTTACAGTGAGTCTCCGAATATTTCGGACATCGACTTAATTCGGAGCTTTGACTTAGATATAGAGAATTTGTTTCAAAGGATTACCATTGGTTTAATTTAAACCTTTGGCATAACCTGGTTAATTGTGGTTCAAACTAGCCTTACCCCTCAAATAACTTAAATCTGGTTAAGAGATTGACAACGCTAAAAATGGCAACAAAACGTGTTAGTAGTGTACTTGGAACGATGGAAATGGGACGAAACAAGTGTGTTGAAGCTGTTCCGTCTCAAATGATCAAATCCTACATTAGGAAGGTTTTTATAATAACTAAAGTTGTAATTTAC
This sequence comes from Oikopleura longicauda, assembly GCA_004367895.1. NCBI lineage: Eukaryota > Metazoa > Chordata > Appendicularia > Copelata > Oikopleuridae > Oikopleura > Oikopleura longicauda. Next base: position 4,556 of record SCLD01095466.1, on the reverse strand, counting down.
TTTGTTAAATGACCGGGGATCCGCGGTTAGCATCGGTTTAGGGTTAATTTGAAAATCACTCTCAGCAAGAAGGATTTGATTGGTGATGTCGAACTTGATACTGCCATCATGTATTGTGGCGGAAACACAGAAAAAATCCTTGGTAAGTGCTTCAAATACATTCTTGGGCCAAAGGTTGTCGAGCCAAAGATGTCCGTTTTTACTCGAAATTGTATTGTCCGTCATAAGTTAGAAGTAAGATAATGGAAACCAGATGGTTGGTAAACATCAGATGGTTAAGTGACTAAATTTTAGTCACTTTAGTAGCGAATTAAAAGTGATCACGTTTATAGCCTATAAATTATAGGAAACGTACCAGCATGGAAGAAAGAAAATATTCCAATGGCAACGAAGGTGAATCCATGGGGTGGTAAAGGCCTAGGCCGTGAATCAGTCTTTAAACAATTTGAAACAAGTTTGACAAATATGAAGGTTGATAAAGGTATAGTTTCAAAACGATTCTCACTATTTTATAACTCGTCTTATTTTATGAGGTATCGATTTGAAATTCCTTCAAAGTTAAGATTTTGTATCTTCATGCCCCTGATCACGAAACACCACTTCTAGAAACACTCACAGCCATAAATGATTTGTACAAGGAAGGAAAATTTGAGGAATTTGGGCTTTCAAACTTTTCATCTTGGGTAAGTTATTTCCTACACAGGTTAAAACTACCATGTAAGCTTTAGGTTATTAAATGTTTTATTTATTTATTAAGTTAACCTGTGAGGTTATCAATGTCTGCAAAACTAATAGTTTCATTCTTCCGACCGTCTATCAAGGAATGTATTCTGCAATTACCCGTCAAGTTGAATTCGAATTGTTGCCATGTCTAAAGTATCACGGTCTTCGATTTTATGCCTATTCACCACTTGGTGGCGGTATACTCACTGGAAAATATAAGTTTGACATGGAATCAGATAATTCAATTGATTATGGAAGATTCAATATGTCCCAAAAAGAATGCGGTGGTTTCGATAAGGTAAGAGTTTCTCAGCGAAAGGTCGTTCACTGTCATATTATATGACTCAGATTTATCGTGACCGTTATTGGAAAGTTGAACATTTCAATGCAATAAACAAAATGGTTGATTTGCTCAAAGAACATCACCCCGATGAAAATATTTCGATGGCAGAAGCAGCCTACAGATGGGTAAGTTTAATCAACTAATCACAAAAATTATAACGGAATAAAATATCAAATTCTGCTCACTAAGAGGATAACGACTCTCCGAATATACAATATAGAGGGCACCATTTAAGAGAATATGATATTCTATTTCGTTATAATTTTAATCTAAGTTTTAAAGTCAGTAAAATAAAGACTTTTTAAAGATTCTGCATCATTCTGCATTGGATGCATCACGTGGTGATAGATTGATCATTGGAGCATCTCGGCTTGATCAATTGGAAACCAATATAGAATATTTGACCAAGGTCGGTTTCAAATTTGAACAAAAAAATCTTAGAACCTGCTAGCCTCAATCAAAATATTAAAAAAATGAAACCATAAAAGGGTCCACTAGCCGAGCCCGTTGTTGCTTTCTTTGACGATTGGTGGAAATCTACAGCCCACTTATGTCCATCTTATCTTCGATAAAGTGCTAATAAATCTCCATCTACTAAAACCCCTTTGAAACTATCTTTTGGTCGGTTTCCGATGAAATCGATTTAGACTTCGTGTCCTGAGATCTTTTTAGAAATAACATTCCGCAAACTGAGCTGTTGCGTGACTACAACTCATGCGCATTATCAAGCCCGTTCTAGAACGAATTTGGAACGATTATCTAGAACGAATTGAGACTTGAACCTGAATTTGGCTCACCAAGCTTTCATGCAATAATTTAATAATTGATCCTTTTTTTATGTGGCACGTTGATAGACTATCAATGATAGTCAATCGAAGATTCACTAGGAGTTGTATTAGAAAATCGCCGATATAGAAACTTCGAAGGACTATTGAATCAGATACCAGAGTTACATAATTAATTTTTATTTATTTACAATTATATATAAATTAATTTAGTTAGCCTCCATACGAGCATGTTCCATAAGGTTGTAAACGATCTCCGGGACAACATTGTAATACTGATTTATAATATGTCTGTTATTGGGTTGAAAGATCCCGTCAAACGGAAACGGCTGTCATAAACCGGAAATGATTGAAACGATCTGTTTCCTTTTTAAGGTTACTCTAGTCAGTCAAGATGTCCAATGAAATACCCGCCGCATGAAATGTCGCGGTTCTTACGGTAGAACTTCTACCCAATCCTTTTGACCACAGCATTGTTTTTCACCACCATCGGAATTATATGGAAATCGCTCCGGGTAATCGCCACAGCATGTGTCCCATTTTTTGCAATTCGTACACTTGGGAACGCATTGCTCTTTGAAATTAAATGTACCATACTTTGAGCTTTTACGGTTAGTTAATATTTTATCTTTTTGTCCTTATGTTGGTTTAATGGGGATCTTCCGATATCTGGGCCAAATCTAAGGGGTTTAATACCCAAATTTTTAATTATTCATATATTCTTTTCTTAACATTTGAAACCACTTTTGTCGAAAAGTAGAACATTTTACATTGACCGATCAATTTTATTTTAGATGGTTGGGGTATCAATCGCATCAGTTACTCGGCCAACGAATTACTGAGTTTCATGTGTTAATTTCGCACCAATGAAAACAGTCGTTTCATAAATTCAAACCGTGTCCTGAAATCCATAGCAGCTGTATCTTCTAGTTTCGATAAATCTTCTGCGAGTTTTTTGTCACATTCACAAAGTGATCTGCTGCATGAATTTGGCTTATCCGCTAAACAAACGTTCGAACCCTACTTCACGGTCATTGGCCTAGTTTTTACTGACGAGTCAGTTACGACCTATTTTTAAAGCATAAACTTACTGCATCTAATAGCTCTTTCTCCACTTTTGGTTTTGTACCCTTTAAATGAATATCCGTTGGTCTCTTTACATGTTGGCCCATGATCCATTTTTGCACACTTATAGCACATTTGCATGTCACGACATTTCGAGTCTATTTCATCAACAGGCTGTCCCCATGTCTTTGTTATGTCTGCTCCACCAGCTGGCATACACCAACAGCCATAAAAACAATATTTGCTGAAAACAGGCTCATACTGGAGAAACATAATCATTTGCATCAGCTTAGAGAGGTTTTTAATTTGAAACGTCAATAGTGGCGCTCTCAAGCAATTAGAGTTGTATGAGTTAATCAGTTAGAGAAGTTCTTTGCAGATGAATTTATACCCCGTCCTTTGTAAACTTGTCAAGCTGCTTAAAACTGTTGTCAGCAACCAATTTTCTTGCCATTTCCGACTTAAATATTTTTGAATTACACGGGGCTTTAAAAAAGGTTACTTAGGTTTGAAAAGTAATCTTTATCTAACCTGACTCAAAAAGACATCTCCTCGCCCAAAATTGTTAATTTGGTTTAAACTTATTGTCAGATTTGTAAGTTTTGCCCTTGTCTCTCTGAAAATTGGATCGTCTTTAGCCTCGGTATTGGGGTCAAATCCTTCGAACTCAATTTTGAAAGTTGATTCGATTGGAGCCAGGGCTCTCGGGTCGATTCCGGTCAAATCCATGAGATCCAAGGATGAATCAGAGTCATGATTATTTGGTTTCGTCCAAGCAACAGTACTCGGACGTGTTGTGGGCTCAAAACTCTCTGTATAAACATCCATTTTCGAAGTCGTTGTCGGTTTTCGTGCAAGACCAGAAGCCAGAGCAGAATAAAATTTGGAAAATTTGTTTCTCCGACCCGTATTTGCTCTGAGGGCACGGGAACCAAGTTGAACTGTTGTATCACGGGGTGAGTTCGATGATTCTAAATCATAAAAAATAATGTTTGGTCCAATAAAGATAATTTTTTTATCGAGCCCGAGATCAAAATGAACAAAACCGGAATTTATCGGTTTTATCTGAGTTCAAATAGTAAATGGTTTTTATATTTGAAAAACAAATTGTGCATTGAATGTTTCTGTTTTTAAATATTCATGAATATCGACAAATAAACTTACCGCTATCAATGCCGACGAAATCGAGTGCACTTACGCTGGCCAGTCCTAGAGTTAAAATTTTCATTCTCTAATTTTTTTTAGTTCATTAATAATAACTATGAAGCGAATAATGTTTCCAAGGGATCGTTTTATGTAACGAAAGGGCGCCACAAAAATCGGCATGCGGCAGGCAAGGGGAGCGCGCCGCGCATTGAAGAAGAATCGCCGAGGTTGGAAATGAACATAACCTGTATCAGGTCAAGCGATATATAATAATAACTTAACATGTTCTATCAATACATATAGGTTACATAAAGGTTACTAAAGCTTAAAGCATTTCAGTAGGCCCGTGTCAATTTTTATATTGGCGGTGAAAAAAGATAAATCCGGGGTTGTACATCTGACTTTACCATCGGATTCAGCGTAGTCTACTGAGAGTTCACAAAAAAATTTCGTGGATTTAATCACGTGATGTGGAATTGTTCGACTTTGAAGTT
>SCLD01095465.1:0-11755 GCA_004367895.1 Oikopleura longicauda | reverse complement strand
TTTTTTTCTAGACAATTTGCAGTTTCAAAGTTTTTACCATGCAAGTTGCATATCAAAGTAGAGAATATGCTTCAGATTGCACATCATATAGTATCATGGTTTGCTGTACTCTACTCGGTTGGCATTGCCAGTCTTTTTATGTTCCATCGTCGTTACCAGTACCGCTGGTGCGCCAATTGGACCGGCTCTGATTCCGAGGTGAACATTGCCCATCTTGAGCCCGAGTTTTGCTTCAGTCCGACATCGACCGGAGATTGTACTTGGTACAAAGATCCGAACGAAGATCGTCATATGTTAGATATTTGGACTATTGAGCAGCATGAAGATAAAAACTTGACGCACAACTATGTCGACAGCCTGACGCAAATGATAAACGCCCCGAAATTTGTAAATGTCTTCATTGCACTGTTTGGCTTATGCTACTGGTTCGGTGATTATGTGATTAATGCCAAAGTGACGGGCTTCGCCGAGTATCTCATGTGGAAAGTGGCCGATGACCAGGGCAAAACGGGACTCGTCACTGTTGGCAGTGGCGATACGCGCTGTTGCCACGCGTTCAACAATAAGTTCGGCGCCAGTGAAGGCTTCGGCATGAAGACCTTCTACTGCATGTACATTGGACGCGTCATAATGTCGCTTATTGTCGCTGTTATTGGTGTGATCAAAGCTGCTCTTTTGATTACGACGTGGCAGAAGCATACAGAGACATGCTGTGCCTATTCAAGCGGATGCTCAACAACGAAGTGGTACGAGCGTGCCGATTTGGTGTGTAAAGTGCTCGACGATGAGCATCCACTCTCGACTAGGTTAATCGAAATCAGGTTAGAACAACGTCGTTCAAGTCGCGCTAATCCGCCGCTCATAGCACCCTGTGGATTATCGGTCTCATTCTCATCATTGTCATGAATCTCGCCGAGATTGGGCTGATCGTTTTCGGTAATTTTAAAAAGTATTGATTTATTCACACAATCCAAGCCATTGTTCGCGGTGGGCTCGAGAAGATGGACATCCAGGTGATGGCACCGTACGTCGCCAATAATGAGCAAATCAATGAGGCGGGTGGTGCGGCCATTGTCGCGCGAAATGATGATCCCAGACTGGGCGGTAATAATGCTTTATTAATTGCTTAAATTAACTCTCTCTATCTCCAAAAACAGAAACAGCGCAACCATTGGCGAATGCATTCAAAACTACAGAAACATAAAAAAAGTGTCGAAGCAACACAAGTGACTCATTTACCTTTTTGCCAGTATTAGCCCGTTTCAGAAGGGAAAAACGAGTGTGAATCGCCATTCTGAGAGACAAAAAAATGGATTTTTATGGGGACGACGACAATTGGAAGCCACCAACAGAGGCAGAACTGAAGGAGCTTGAACGGCGACGCGAGCGTGGCAATAAGGTGTTGTTGATTGAATTGCATGCTCTTTTTTTAATCACATTTGTAATTTATCAGATCTCAAAACTAATGGGACAATATATGCTGAAGGGGTATCGCATGCTCGATGCCATGTGCCCCGTCTGCTCCGCCGTCCTGCTCCAGACGCCAATCAGCGAGGGTGGCATGAAATATTGCGTCGGCTGCATGGAAGTTGACATTGGTAAGTCGGCTTTTCAAGTGCATTTCAAATTTGTTCTGCTTGCGTCACGACTCAGAGTGACGTTGCATTCGCCACAGATGATTTTTAACGCGACATTTTATGTGCCACCCGTATAGTTTAATGGCGCCATTAGAATGGCATTTGGGAACCTTATGTTTTGTTCAGTCGAAGCGGCGACTCTCACCAGGGAAGCCAAAGTTGAAAAGAAGCCTAAGACAACAACGACAAAAGTCGCAGAGCCGAGCAGCAAACTGGTCTCAAAGGCCAAAGTCAAGGCCACCGTCAAGCCAACAGCCCAAATCGGCCAGGGCGATGATGGTGGCGGCAGCAGCAGCAGCGAAAGTGGCGGAGGTGCTGTGAATGCCGAAGCAATCGCAACAGTGGAACGAAAGATGCGATGGATTCTGGAGCAACTTGATGCCACTACACAAGTGGTGCAAATATCCGAGCTGCTTGATCTGTTACAAAAGTGCCAGGCTACCGTTGAACAATTTCGTAAATAAAACGAGAGCGAGTGTGTTGATATGTGTAATTTCATGTTAATCTCATTGTCGGCGCGCATTCAAGAGCATCAAGCTGTGCTCGACTAGCCGATTCGTTCATTGTCAAAACTAAAGATCCGCTCGCCACAGGTAGCGATGGCATAGTTGAAGTGAATACTCATTCACATGTCACTCAACATCATTCAGTTGTGGGTAATCGAGAGAACATCATTGACGCACATCATTGTTAGTAATTTTTGTATTGGGTTTTTACGTTTATTTACAGCTATCGAAGAACAAAACCAGTCGTCGGATGTGAATGATTATTCCGTGTCAATACAGAGCTCATTATTAACTGCGCTCCAAGCCAGATTCTACTCTACTAACTTCGTTCAAATGTAATTGACTTACTCATTTAATTGGTGTCGGCACACACACACACATACAATTGATTTAGAGATGAACATTAAGAATTGGGCTGATTTATTTTTGTTCAAATTTTGTTTGATAAGGTCGTAACATTTCCGCATCCATTGATAAAGAGGTCAATGGAGCGCTGACATTTTACAAGTGAGAAAATTGGGAACTAGTACGCTCTGCTCTGAATGGGACAGACGAGATTAATACGTGAGGTAGACCCTTGACCCCGTTTTTGATGATGGCCTTTGAAAGCGAAACTTTTTACGCGCCAGACGAAAAAAGGAACTCTGTACGTGATTCACACTTAGGACAAGGGGGCGAGAGCAGCACGTCACTGACAAATATTTGTCTTTATTTGAAGAAAGCGCATTTTTCGTATAAAATGGAGTAAGAGATAGATGAGAGAGTGAACGAAGAATAAAGGGTGGTTTTTCAGAAAGTCTCACGAAATTATTATCATAACCAAAAAAGCGCAAATGTCCTAATGGCGAAGCGCGCTGCCCGTTGTTTGCGTGATGAAACCACCCTTATTCTGACTCGTTTACTTTTGTGTTTGATAGAGCCCACTTGGCTCTTGATCGGACCGGGGCCGGGCCAACGCTCTCGAGATGCTAATAAACACAATTGTCACAGATCACACTCTCAGCCCCTTTTTTCGCCTTTGATTGCCGGATATTTGATTTTCTCGCGTCGAGAGAAAGAAAGGTAGAGAAAGGAGAGAGTGAGAAAGAGACCTTTGACCCTTTGCGAACATGAGTGTGTGTGTGTGTGCGAGTGAATGAGTAGTAGGGAACAGTGTAGGTGAGATAGAGAGAGAGAGAGAAGGGTGGGTTGGAATATATAAGACGACTCAGCCCCCTTTATCCAAATTCCAACACTTTGACACATTTTTTGCTGTTCCGAACAACAAATGTTGCACTTGAAACCATAGAGAAGCAAAAAAGAAGAAATTTCTTCTCGTCAGAGACATCATGGTAGACATCATCATCATCATTGCTCGCTGCGTGTGTGGGAGCTTATTTAACTCACTCTCTTGTCGCACACTTTATAGTGAACTTGAATAGAGGGAGATTGTGTCTCAATGGGCCTTGGTGCAAAGCAAACACACACAATAAGCCGGTTCAACATGATGTTGAGACAGAGAAGCGAAAAAGGCCCTAGCACCGGTGAATGTGAATTATTCATTTTATACGTCCTTTGTCAATCTGAGAGACAAACGCCAGAATCAATCATATTTCCAATCAATCAGACGAAAAATGATTCACCTCAAATCAGCGCAATTTTTTGTTCACCTCCGCTTAGAATGACTAAGCACGGTCACTTCTTTAGCAAAACGCAAGAACGCACACGCGCACAGTACAAATAGAGAGAGCGAGAATCGGGCCGAGAGCAGCCTGATCCCGGGATAATCACATCTCGGACGCACATTTGAAATCGAACTGCAAGAAATCGATTTAATTGACGAAACATATGAACAGAGAGAGAGATCGCCGAAGTCTGCGCTTCAATGTCGCATTGAAAAGCTCAAATCAAATAATTCCGTAGTGGCTTTATTGCCCTTATGTGCATTTTGGCTGCCCCGGTGAAGAGAGCGGGAATCGCATAGAGAGAGAATATTACGAGCCTTTTTTACTATTTTGTTCTGTCTTTCATCATGTCAAGAGATTCATTGGGTATAGTGGCTGAACTCTGGCTCTCTGACCAGAAACGAGAGAGAGACGACGATAGTTTTGACAAGTGTGCGCAAATCGGAAGAGTGTTTTTTGTGATGAGCCACTGGCGCGACAAACTTTTGGCCCGAGGGCAAATTGTACACACACACACGCACAGTCAAAGTGCTAAATTAATTTGTGACAACACACGAAATTTTCGCCGATTTTTTTTCTGCCGACAGAGAGATAGTGGTTTTGACTGAGTTGGGGCGCAAGCATCACAATAGAACAATGGAACAATGGGGAGCCCGCCTAGCACTGGCCACACCGCTGTAACATACGTCTATGAAATAAGAGACACCAAAGAAAGAGACTACACTGATTTTGTTGAATAACAACACTAAAAACTTTGTTTTTTGACACGATACAAAATTTTAGACGGAAATTGCGTTCGACCATTAGAATAAAACAGCAACGAAGAAAAAACATTGAAAAAAACAGAGAAATAACTGAACGAAGAAAGAAAACAAAAAAGTCAAAATGGGGAAGAAGGTAAGTGTTTGTATATTGAACGGAACGTTTTAAGTGTTTTGTGTGCTCTTATGTTATGCTATATTGACTTTTGAAATATGTTCGGTGTTTTATGTTGTTTTAAAAAGAAAAAACTAACAAGAACGAAGAATGATATCATTATGACGTCACATATATCATTAAAAGACGAGCGAAAGCAACCGTTGAGGGTTGACCTATTGACTGTGGGGGTAGCGAAAGGGTTTAGACAGATAAGTCATTTGACATCAGCAATACTCATATATAGGTCTAATGTTGTCATATAGGCGCCACTTACACGATCATTTACGGTCGTTCACTTTTTTTGCAGCCTGCGGTCTGTCGCTGACCTTTTCGTAATTTAATGACTCCGCTAATATTAATTTTCAAATTTATATACACTTTCTCGGTTTTATAAAATATAAAAAAACTGGGTGTCACACACGTAATTGGGCCACACCAAAGCGATTATCTCCAGTTCACTGAACTTGATCATTTCATTCCGGTAGTAGGGTAAAGTCTTCAGTAGTTTCATTTTTACTAGAGCTCAGCGTAACGTTTTAAAAATGGCAAAATTTAAAGCCAAGTATGAGGATAAGATAGAGGGTGAAATTGGCGACATCGGCTATGCGCCGTCAAAGTTTCAGACGCGTAAAAAGTCACTTGCCGACATGTTGACGGGCAGCTATGATTTCAACATGCAGAAACAGCTCGAACTCGTACGTAATCATTGTTTAGGATGTTTTCGCACTTGAAAACAAAAAGGCTTCGACCAAAAAAGCCAAACTGGTAAATTAACACACACTTGACTCAATCAAAATCACCTCAAAATGCTAACTGAACCACTGAAATAAGACCTGGGACCATTACTGGCCACGGACTTGTTTTGTGATTGATCACACAGCTATAACTACGAAAACTTGGATCACTAAGTTTTCACAAAAAAAACTATCCTCTTCTTTCACCACGTGTAAAAAGGCGCTCTCGACGTGAGAAAACAAGAAACTATCGTAATTATAGGATCACCTCCGTCGAGCCCAGCCCCAATCATCATGTATCGATTGATATTGGCAGACGCATCAACGAACTCTGACTGCGTTTGCCAATATTGACCTTGTGTTCAACTTCTCTCGTACCTGGTGCTAATCTCTACCTATCTTTATAGCTACAAATCAAAGTGACTACAATGGACGCTGAACTTGAGTTCGCCATACAGCCCAACACCACCGGCAAACAACTCTTTGACCAGGTGGTGAAGACGATTGGACTGCGTGAAATTTGGTTCTTTGGGCTGCAGTACACTGATGTGAAGGGATTCACCACGTGGTTGAAACTGAACAAGAAAGTGACCAGCCAGGACATGAAGAAGGACCCGAATTCGCCCACTGCCTATGAATTCAAGTTCAGGTAGGTGAATGCTGTAAATGTTCGCCATCTAGCCAGTTATTTTAGAGCCAAATTCTACCCGGAAGATGTGTCGACTGAGCTGATCCAAGAAATCACACAGAAGTTGTTCTTCCTCCAAGTCAAGGCCTCCATCCTATCCGATGATTATTACTGTCCGCCGGAAACATCCGTTCTCCTGGCCAGTTACCAAGTCCAGGCCAAATTTGGTCCGTACATGGACGAGCTGCACAAGAGTGGCTACCTGTCCAATGAGAATCTCCTCCCCGAACGGTAAATAGTTTTGCAGTATAAGACGCGCGGGCGGTGAGCACCACGTGCATAGAGCACAGGCAACGTTTCCTAATTGACGGGCTCCCCGTAATCTAATTCTATGTTTGCTCGTACACACCGCTCGATAATGATCATAAACGGGCTGTGTGCGAAAAATTGAATAAAACTTCACTTCACCACTTTCGCCTCTGTTAAGTGTAATCAAACAACATCGCATGAATCGCAAAGAGTGGGAGGAACGCATCTCGACGTGGCACAAGGAGCACGGGTCAATGCCACGCGAGGAGGCAATCATGGAGTATTTGAAAATATCGCAAGATTTGGAAATGTACGGCGTCTCATACTTTGGTACGTGTTAACCCGAATCAACTCACGTGTAACAAGTCGAATTCAGAAATAATGAACAAAAAGAAAACCGAGCTGTACTTGGGCGTTGATGCTCTGGGTCTGAATATCTATGAGAAGAAGGATATGCTGACGCCAAAGATTGGCTTCCCATGGTCCGAAATTAGAAACATTTCATTCAACGATCGCAAGTTCGTGATCAAACCAATTGACAAGAAGGCGCCCGATTTCCAGTTCTATGTTGAGCGGTTGAGGATAAACAAGCGAATTCTGGCTCTATGCATGGTATGCAATTTGTAGCAAGTTAATTTTCTGCTCATACGTGTAATGTTAGGGCAATCACGAACTCTACATGCGACGACGACAACCTGATCCCATCGAAGTGCAACAAATGCGACAGGAGGCGAATCAACGCAAGCAAGAGGCCGACATGATCAGGTCAGTTCAGAGTTGAAAATAAACGTGGTTTGATCAGTCAAGTCCAGGCAACGTGTTGAAAAAGAGCGCAAAGAACGCGAAGAGGCCCAAATCAAGCAACGCAATCTTGAAGAAGAGAAAGCGGTAAGCCTCTTATTGAAATGTATAGATAAGTAAAGAGCAATCAAGTCCCTGTTGGCGCGTTTGCAAGCAGCTGAAGACGAGAAGAAGGCCTTCCAGGAGGAGTCCAATAAGTTTAAAATGGAGTTGGAGGAGAAGTATGAGGCGCAGATGAAGCTCGAGAACCAGGTTGACTAGTAAAATCAATTCAAATTCAAGCAAAAACTTTAGATCAAAGCCGTCGAGGACGAAAAGGCCGAAATCGAAAGGATCCGACGCGAGGCCGAAGACGCCGCCCGTGAACTTGCGGTATTTTAGTTCAACAATTTGTCCCATTTTGAACTGCCCCCTTTTCAGGCTAAAAATACCGAAGACGAGGCGGCACGACTCGCCCTGGAAGAGCAACTGGCGGCGAAACAGGCGGCAATCGCGGCAATGGAAGAGAGTGAAGCGGCGAAACAGGCCGAAATCGCACGCATAAAACAAGAGGTACTAGATTTTTTTCGTTATTTTTTTACGAAGTGCTACTATAACATTCAGACTTTTGTTGTCCATAATAAGGTTTTTATCGCAGCTTTCATTTATCAGTCAATTTATCAACTGACTCTCATTCTCATATCAAACCCATATTTCTTAGGCAGAAGAGGCCGAGGCATCGTACCTGGCGAAGAAACGCGAAATGGAGGAGGCCGCCGACATTCGCGCACGCGAAGCAGAGGAACGGGCTCAGAGGGAGGCCGAAGAGAGGGAGATTGAAATGGAGCGATTAAGGGAGCAAATGGCACGGGATAGAGATGAGGAAAATAGACAAACCGAGGCTGATAGAAATCGAGAGCTCCAAGATCAGCTCAAGGTAATACATTCATACATTAGGGGGATCTACTACGGGATCGGCGGGGATAATACGGGAAACTGTGGGGGTAAAAGGGGATACAGCCTAATTGAAAGATCAACATGCGCCGGGATCGTGATGTGACGGGTAGTACGGGCAGTTTCAACAGTTTTGGCAGTTCGTCGATTGGCGGCCACGAGCAGGGCACACAGGTGAGATACACTGTATGATTGACTGCGTTGATGTGTGACGTTTACTGTAGTATCAATTCGGCCAAATGCCATCAAGAGGCGTCCAATGTCGCCCAATGGAGCACAAAGACGTGCAAGCGTACTTGAAACATAATCAAGAGAACCAAACTGACTTTGACGATCCCTACCACGAGTACTACCAAAAGCAGCTTTATGAGACCAATTATGAAATGCGAGTCAATGATAATCGTAAATTACCAAATTACGTTTTCAATTTTGCGCTGCCTGGTGATGGCGGTGTGGGTCAACGTCGGCAAAAGGTAATTACGGATGATGATGAGTTACTCTATCGGCATTTTTTAACCCGGTATATAGCGCATAATTATCAAATTCAGGATTCAAACTCGCCTGCCTCCGTCCCGTCTACATTGGATCTCAATCACTGGACAAGTGGCGAGTCCAACTTTCAGTACGAGACCGGTCGTAAAGTGTCAACTCCACCACGACTGCCAACTGGGTATACGGGTGGACCGAGACGCCGATCGGTTGATTCCATCCTGGCACCAACATTGCCACCGACTCAAGAGGAAGAACATAACCAGCAGTATGCGCGACATTATAAACACATTTCGATGAAGCCGGACAAGCGACATCTGATGGAGCATCAACGGTTGAACACGATTCGCCATGCACAGTCCGAATATCTTACGCCTCATACGAGTAATCACAGGTGGTAACGCCCTTCATATATCCTAGTTTAACTGATTACCCCTTGTAGCACACTGACGTCCATACCATCTGTATCCAAGTACAGCTTATGCGAGATGCCAACGTATCAGACGCCGATGATGGCGTACAAAACACGCGAAAAGCAACTTGCTGTAAAGACTTAGGCGTGGTGTGAATCAAAAGCTTGAACTTACTAACCCTTGGAATGAACTTGAAACAATGGGGTGAACTCTAATCTAACTTTGGAATGACCTTCATAGTGGTGCATTGTGCTGTATATTAACATTGATACTAATCTGTGTCTGTTTCAGGAGTTGAAGAATCAACTGGTTGACTTGAAAGATACCAACGAAACAACCGCTCTGGATATGATCCATGCCGATAATGTAAAGCACGGACGTGATAAATACAAAACACTCAAGGTAATTTTATACAAGAATCGGCGATCCTTTCTCTCTCTCGATTTTATCTGTTATGCAACTTTGGCGTTGCTTGAAGTCGTCATTCAAACCGCGCATGAGAAAATATGTTAACTCGGCGGTGATCTCTATCTTTTTTTGTAGCAAATTCGCCGTGGCAATACAAAACAGCGTGTGGATCAATTCGAGTGCATGTAAAAATAGAGATGAAGAAAACGACGAAAAACACACACACGCACACAACAACTGCTTGGCAAAATTCGACTCAGATTTTGGACAAATCCCAGTGTACATACTGTATAATTTCTGCCACCTATCTTTTTTCTCTCCTCGAAACAAATCTCTACTCAAGATCGAACCTCCCTATCCCCGATTATAAAAAAACGCCACATTTAGATTAAAACACAGTTCCTAGACCAAACAGGGCCTATCTCACCATGAAAAAACGCGATATGGACACGTGTGTACCACCAGTTTGCCTATAGGCTACTACTACTTTCCCCTTGAATAATGCCACCACCACCTCCCCACCTCGCTCAGTGATAATAATTCCAAATATGCTTCAAACAAAAAAACTGGAAAAATTATCTCGATTCACTCACTTTAAAACAAAACACACAAACACACAACACAAAAAACACCATCTTTTTAAAAGGAAAATAAATTATGAGCATTTACTTTTTGTGGCGCATGATCAAGACTGATGGAAAGAGAGTGGTTTATTTGAGCTGTATATTGGAGCCAAAATTGGGTCTATACTTTGGCGATAACTCGTCCGACGAAGTTGAAATAATAAACGGGCTGTGCATCACGACACGGGATGATTAAAATGTCATTTTAGAGGCTCTCAATTTTAGTAAAAAGTAATTTTGATACCCCATATCATTTCCTTGCGCGTCGGGAAACGCGAGTCCAACAGTTGTTTCACCTTGTCCGTCAGCTCATGTTGCTCCTGTTGACACAATTGCTGAAATCCGGGCTGCTCATTTATTAATTTGTAGCCACATGTTCAAACCACGTTGCCCCTACCATTAGTTTTATCATCGCCAACGTCACATCAGTCCGGTGCACTTTCTTCTGGCCACAGATGCGAAATACGGGAAGTTTCATACGGCGGACTTCATCAATTCGGATGATGCGCTCATGCTGAAAGTACTGACCCGATTCGGCCAATAATTTTGGTAAGTAGCAAACAGACGTCCACTGATCGAGCCGCCGAAAACTGGTTAGTGTTAAAGGTTCGGTAGTACGGGCCATGTTGAAGCGGCGCCAATAGCTGGCGAACTGGTAGTAATCATTGGTATCGTAGTTTAGTTTCTGGCAAACATGTCGATTGAAGCACGATTTCCACTCTGAATCTAAGCAAAAACTACTTTGAGCATCATCAAACCTGAACAAGCTCTATTTTTCTTGCACATTATCGAAAAATTAGGGCAGAACAGAAATGAAGTGGACGAAGACGTTCTATAGACTCTATAGTATAGAGTAAGTAGGTGTCAACCCGAAGGACGAACAGACAAGACGTCATTGTATTTTGGGTTAATTATAATTAATCAGAAAATGTGTCAATATACCGCGCGCCAGTTCGTGAAGCCTTCACGATAAAGGGTTCTCGCTTGTTCTGCCTAACGCTGTAATTTGGCACGTCTAGACCACGGATATAGGCGAAATGAAAGTAATGGTTAAATACTAAGCTCATATAAATATCCATGCACTGAGCAGTTCCCGGCGCAAGATTGCACGTTCACGTGTCGCAGCCGCCAAAATGGAGCGGTTCTCGACGGCACGCTGAATAATGGAAATATTTGTCAAAAAAAGAATTTGATCAACGTTAACGCGCACCCGGGCAATGTATGGCAGGGTCTCGTCGACGGTGCCATACGGCATTGATTTATAAACATGCACATTGTTCAATGATCCCAACGCCATCGATATGTGATCGCCCATTCCGTACAATTGGGCAAAGCGTACCTGCTTATACAGTTCTACAGGTTAGGTTGGTACAGTTCGAAATAAAAAATAGACAGTAAATGGACCAACCGGGTTGCTGATTGAGACGATCAATGGCAAGTGAAATCGAGTGTTCATTGTGACCCGCTAAGACACATTCGAGACGTGAACTGGCAGCTTCGCCAATTAGCACAGCGGCAATGTCGTCGTAGTTGGCATCGGTCAGTTCCTTGTTCTCCCAAACTGGATTCGGCCAGTTATGCTGATCGGCTAGCGCCCGTTCACCTTCAATGTAGGCGCCGCGGACTAATTTTACGCCATAGTGGAACTGGTTCTCCTTGGCAATGGACAACTCGTTTTGGATCGCCGCTTTT
>SCLD01095454.1:0-11757 GCA_004367895.1 Oikopleura longicauda | reverse complement strand
AATATTGATGAAAAAAAGAAAACACTTACCGCGCACGGGTCTCACGCGCCGGAATGTAATCACTGTCTACGGCATTGTCGATCAGTGCCGAGAGATATCTCATGTTGTTGTTGTCGTCTGAAGATCACGTTGTGTGGCATGAAGGCTTGATTTGACTTGCTTACCGTTTTCATAGTCACCCGCCAACACTGACGAACCGAAAGCCATAATGCAGACTGAGTATTGTTTTTTTGTTAAACTTAGTTGTAAACCATCTTACCAATCATTTTAACGAACATATTATGTGTTAACTGGTGATATTGTGTCGTTGATGTTTTTTGTGGTGTTGTTCTGGTGTTGACGGTGACTAAATAGGCATGTGTGCTCGTTGCCGTGGAAGTGGGCGCTATACTTTATGTGTTTGCAAGGAGGAGAGACGGATGAAAGATGAGCGAGTAAGGAGACGGTCAACTGGGAATAACTGGCCTTATAAATTGTATATGACGAGTTAAATGACGGAAACAGCATCCCAACTTAGTTGACCAGCTGCCGTGCTATTGTGTAATCAATGTAAGCCTAAGCTCAAACTCGTCAAACAAGATAATTATTTTTTTTACTTTGACACAGGATTAGAAACTGCCCAAGCACGGGGAAAACTCCCTGTCGCCTGTTAATAGAATCATGAATAATCAGTAGTTTAGAAACTTTGTTGCGCGAACTATACTGTATAATAAAACTCATTCTGGTCAACCAGGGACAGGTTACTTGAAAACTCATTTTATTCAGAATAATTACTTTAGTTAAATAAGTTCATTCCCTGCAGTTCACTTCTGATAAAGGTCACCGGCTGTATATAGTCTATAATATTGAACATGCTTCAATTTTGCCGTGATCCAATTTATTCGACGGTTACTTTATTAGTTTTAATAAAGTTGCAACACAAGTGGGTGAACAACCGGAAAGCCCTTAATTATGGCAACGTTTCCACCGTTTTCTATCCGTTGTATAACACCCTTAGCTTTCCGGCATCCTAAAACGCATTCTCGTGTAATATTACCACATACGTCGGCTTCTTCTTACTGTATCAATTATACAGTTGACTACCAGACTACCGTACTGTAAATATATTTACCCGCAATCAATTGGTAATTGCGGTCGACTTATGTCGGGTTCAAGTGCATTCAATTCCACTGTATAACCAAGTGACCTGAATTAATACACAATTTGCTCACTAAAACAGCCAGGAGGATTATTATTCACAAATAGGCTTTGTTTCGGCGAATTTCTTTGATTTTATTGTGCACGGGTTAATGTCAGCCTGAAACATCATCCTTGTTGCGAGCACTGGTGCAATCGAACTAGGAACATCGAACTAGTGAATGGGGGTAACGAGGGCAACGGGCCAAATTGTCACTCATTTTAATGCCAGTGAGTCAAGTTCGTGCCGTCTCAGATGACAACCTTTCTAATAGGTTTTTTCGCTGATTTATAGTCTGGTTATGTGCGTCACATTTCGATTTGTTCAATGATAGATTTGCAAACTTATCATTTTCGATGTAATTTAAATGCGAAAAGATGGTCTTTCCCGGGGTCCATGTGAAGTTATGTTCTGAGTTTTAAGCCTCGGTAAGACCCCATTTTGCATTTTAAATTACATCGCATTTGTCAATTGGGAAATTATAAAGTGACTATATGATAAGTGACTATGTATGATATTGCCTTTAAAATGAACTGTGGGTCTCATTGGAATTGACATGTACGTCTGTTTGATTATAATGGGCAGGTGAATGCCAATACAGTCAAATACAAGATTCATAAAGGCTGGGAAGAGCACTGGGTCCGGGACATCTGTCTGAATTGATGTGCATTGACGTTGATGCTTATTGAAAAAGTCTGTTGTCAAACTTGTACAACGTGGTTGTTCATACTTCTTCTAAGCCGCACACAGCATGTGTGTGTCTCTTCCCTCATGGAGTCTTAACACACATGTCATCTGAGTCACTTGCCACTTTTTTCGGGTCATCATCATCATCAACAACGATAAAAATACACACAAAGTAAGTGTGGCGGCTCAGTTGGTTGTTACCCAACCTAACTTAAAAGTCGCCCGAACTTTTGCTCGATTATTCGACTCGACAAAAGGGACAGGCTCGGAAAACGCTTATAAAGAGAAGCAACTGAGGCCCTGATCACAACCCTTAAGAAACTACTAGTGAATATGAATAATATCGAGGTAGAGCAAGCGTGTGGAGGGTGGAAAATTGAAGGTACCTTTGGCCATTATAATCTAAAACGCCGGAAGTGTTTCGTTGTCTACAGAGGTAGAGCGAGGTGAACAACAACGATGATTAACACTCTTTGGTTTAGATGGCTCCCACCAACGGACGACCATTTCGCGGACCAAATTCGAAAACCCACCCATTGGCGATCATCCAATCAACTATGACGAGGGTGACCAAGTCGAGGTGAAATGGCGGCCAGACAGTGAACACGCCTACCTGTGGTACCGGGCAGTGATTAAAACGATCAACTGGGACTACTTCATTTGCGAGTTCAAACACAATGACATTGTCAATCGCGACATTTTCGAGCGTGACACCATTCGTCTCGCCAATCCAAACCCGACGAATCGGATCAGCGATTTCTTCATCGGTAAGCCAAAACCTGGATCAGTCTGGAGTTTGACATTCATTTTCTATTCAAAAAGCCGAAGTTGACATTCCGGATGATCTGCACGATTTTTGCTACGTCAACACGCACTGTCATGATGAGTTGAAGAAGGCGATCCAAGGTAAACGAATTGTTGTTTGATCAATTGAATAATTAATTGAAAATTTAGCCATCAACGTCGAATTCGGCAATGGGCGACTGCGTGTGATGACCTCGTACGACCTGTCGAAAAAGGTCGACATCATTGCCGATTTGCACATTAAACAGCTCTACGAGAAGATGTTGCTGTCGTTCAAGTTGAACCAGGCTCAGGTGAGAGTGGTGACATCCCACATCATGCATTTTTGAGCGAAAACTAACAAACTTAAAATTAATTTAGGAACAATTGAAACGACGCAAGGGCGGCGCCATGACGCACACACTCGCCGTCACCGCCGATCACATGCGACTGATCAAATCGGCGGTGAACTTGACAAAGGCGCAGAAATTGGACGGCATCGTTGACATCACCATTGACGATGTCAAATCGTCAATCACCGTCTATGGTGATGATGAAGATGCGATACAACGCGCGCGTGATCTTTTTGAGCTGAAAGAGAAGAACTACATTGTCCCGCGGGCCGTTGTCTCGCGAATTATTGGTCAAAAAGGGCGACAAATCCAAGAAATCATTGACCGGTCGAACATTGCCAAGGTACGCTTCCCGAGCGATGATGAGACGACGAAAATCCTGAAAATGAGCCGAACCGAAATCACCAAGAATGCCATTATCATTTTAATTGGCACCAAGGAGGCCCTGTCTGATGCGGTGACACTGATGGATTACTTGGTCGGGTCACTGTCAGAGCTGCAGGCGATGAGCGAGCGTCAGAAGCGTCTTGACTCGGTAAGTGATACAGTATTCGCCTAAATGGATTACACCATCCTCTACATAAAAACTCAATTTTATGTGACATACATATTAGGTATGTAATGTATGTAATGTAATATATGGAATATAATTACCTGATCAGCTTTTTAAAGGATACAAATTTAAACCACTACCTTCTAGAAGCTCAACAAGTTGAAACACTCGAAGTCAACCAATCAACTCAACTCGTCCGGCTACTCGTCGGCCGATTCAACAACATCGAGCACCTCAACCACGCGCACCACCACCTCCACCCGACGTGGGCGACGCGGTGGTCGACGTGGCTCACGACGCGATTGCCCCTCGGCTCGTTCATCATCGGACGAGTCATCCGAGCAACACACCAACTACCAGGCCATTGACGAGTCAAGTCCACTTGAATCAAGCGCCGAGCCGGAGCGCATTGAAAAAGTCGAACAATGGCTCAATCGGGTTGATGAGGAGGACGAAGTCTTCGATTGGGCCGATGAACCGTGCCCAGCCGATATCCGACCCGATTCACCACACCCGCATCGTTCACCAGTGAGTTCGACCTCTGCGGATTCGTCATTGGAAACGACGCCGCAAAAACGAACACGTCGTGGATCGAAGCAACATCATCAAAAACAGTCCACTTCCTCCTCTTCCTTTGCCGACATGGCCAAACAAAAGAGCCGTGCTGAAATTGAGCACGAGTATCGTCTCGAGCAGCAGCGACGCCAAAACGAAGCGGTACAACCGCCGAAAATGATTGTCACCGTGCGCGGTGGGCGCAAGTGGAAGTAAAAACACTTTCCACACTATTTACACTACAGTTCAACACACTCTCCCACCACACACTTATATTCTACAACCCCATTCCTAACCATGTTAAATGTTATTTCAAACGTAACAACATAAGCTCGCTAACAATATGTCCCGTGTGTTGTGTTTTTCACACGCCGGCATAAAGTAAAAAACACGACAAACTTGCCAAACAAACATCTTTAGACATTTTAGGTACAAGTTTTTTATTTACACTCTATTCAACATAACGAATAAATTTGCATTCATTTTTCGTAATTAACTTTATTATAAAAAGAATGGTGTATCTGTTCAAATGGAAGTATTTTAAGCATCAGTAGCACGAGCACCCGACCACTTTCTTAACGGTCTCACGTTGACCATTGACGGTGAGCGCCAGCGCCTGCCATTTGCTTGGTTTGCAGCCGAATGTGCTCGGGATTGGCGCCGGTCCCGGGGAGAACATGGAAACTTTTTGACACGAGCCGACATTGTAGAAACTAAGGAGAGGGAGAAAGTTATTATCATGTATTTGCATAATTTAAGTGTAACTTACTTGTTAGCCGATCCGGGGATGTAAATGAATTGTTGATATGGGCGAATGGGGCATCCGCATCCAGGTCCGGAAATCTTGGCATCATTTGACTCACTGGCGAAGAAGTCACGTCCGCGAAACATGCTACTGTAGCGACGGGCGGTGACAGTGGTGGCAATGATGAGGATGATGAGTTTCATGTTGATTTTGTTGCTTGATTTTGTTGGCTGATTGTTTGTTTGTCGCTGTCGTCTGACGTTGTTTGTCGGTGATGTGTTCTTCCTCTACTTTCACTCCCATTTATATATGCAATATTTCATACATCATCTGGTGTCGCCATTTTACCGCGGCAGTGCTGAGCAATCGTAATTGTCATGTTTTCGTAGACAATATCGTATCTAGGTCAACCGTATTGATGCGGTTGGAGCATGCTCAAACGGGCCATGATATCAGTTGAAATGTGTGTCCCGGATCAGCAGCTGAAATCTGACCTAGGACTCGATTTATTGACTCTTCCTTTGGTTACTATATTTCCCGAAAGTCCATATTCTTTTCATTTGTATGTGCTGTTTTTCTTTTCCGAGTAACATTTTAGTCCATGCCGACATTTGATAAAATGTTTACCATGAATAATAACTTGTTAATAATCAGAAATATAATATAGTATACATACGGTGAGGGGTCAATTATCCCCTCATTCTAATGGACCCCGCACTGTGCGTTATTATTACTGTATAATTATTGTACATTATTATAAACATTGTCCCGTAAAGTTGCCAAAGTGGTACCCCACTAAACTTTCCTGGGTGGTCATTCTGGCAACATTTCACGGAAACCTCACTGTGAAACATACGAAAGGCATGGACTTAAGTATCTGTTCGATCATGTTGTAACCACATTATTGATGGCAAAACGCCAGCTTCTCAACTGAGCAAAATTTTAACACAAAGTAACATACTAGTCTATACTACTGTAGTCTAGTTAAATATTGTTGATTGTGACACCTCATTGAATATTGGAGTTTTATATGCATGTATTTCTTTTCCAAACTTTTGGTCTTATAACCTACAAGTTATAAGGATCATCTTCAGACTATGAACCTAATAAAATAGCCTTATCCTATTCCAGAGGACGTTTTAATATAAACGTTTTTAAAATAAAAAAAGGAATGTTAGCTCATCAAGAAAACAAAATGGTCCCAAGAAGAACTAAATTCAGTAACCATATTTATATTCTCTTCAAATTTAATTTAATCAGTTACGTCTTAGATGAAGCTGCTAAAGATGAAAACGAATACATGAATGCATTTATGCATCCAAATGGATAAAAGTCCAGTTTCGTTTAAACTCGGCTCCCACAAAAATAGACTCAATGACAAAAATAGACAGTGTTACAACAGGGGTGGATCGTCGTTGAGTAACCGACATATTGGGACATATACTAGTATGAAAAATGTAAATTGCGTGACAAGGAAATAAGCAAGCAGTGCAATTAGATCCGGTTCGCGTCATAATAGGTAGATAGTTTTTTTTATTAGAAATTGGTAACTGTACAGAGTTTTAGGCAAAGATTTGGCATTACTGCAAATTGGCATTTCGCATTTGTTCACATTTT
Organism: Oikopleura longicauda; assembly: GCA_004367895.1. Taxonomy (NCBI): domain Eukaryota; kingdom Metazoa; phylum Chordata; class Appendicularia; order Copelata; family Oikopleuridae; genus Oikopleura; species Oikopleura longicauda. Next base: position 5,287 of record SCLD01095454.1, on the reverse strand, counting down.
TCCGGATTCGAGTGCATTCGCCCCTCGCAAATTGGTACGGGCGGCGGTAGCTCGTCATTCAATGATTTAAAGGGTTGGACATCGTGACAGAAGGGCGCCAGGAGTGGCCGAAGCCACGGGAGTTTCTTCGCGATGATACAGTGATTGAAGACGATCTTATCATGAACATTATATGCCGGCATTTTCGTGTATGTTCTAATGATCATCACGCCAAAATCGTATGGCTCGGGCCGTGGTCCTAATTCAGCTCGTGTTAAAAAAATAAACTTTGTTTTTTTTTTATCTGACCTGTCAAAACGCCTTTAGCGCGAAGGTCGTCTTCAAATTTGGACAGGATCTCTTCGAGTGGAATATGTGGGTAAGTATTGTACGAGTTGGCCTCTTCTTCTGATTTGAAGCAGAGTCCGCGCCAGACAAAACTCATGCGAAGTTCAGATTGATCAAAACTGTCGATTATGTGCTCGTTTGACATCATGTACCATGTGTTGTTCCCTAATCACAAGTTAAGTCAATATAAAGTAAAAGGCAACTCACCTTGATACTCCAACCGTTGAAAGTCCTCCTTCTCGCCAATATTCACCGTTTTGTAGTGCTCACTGATTCGCGCGCCACCGTGCGGTGTTTTGCCCCCATTCATAATGACGCCCTGGCCGCGGACGGGCTTGATTTTTTGCATTTTGCCGCCGGGACCTGATTTCAATGTTAAACTTGATTAGTTTGAAAAGAAAACTCACCGTTTGGATAGAACACGTATTCACCGCCATTCTCAAAGACTGGCTTATCCTCCGAGCCGTGCAAGTAGACAACGGATTGGGCCTGTGGAATTTCAATATCCTTGAACATGCCCGATCGTCCCATTGCCACCGTCAACCAGTCGGGCATTGAAAAGCGATTGGCGCCCCAGAACCAGCCATTGTCATAGTGCAAGGGCAAATCCTGGCCCGGTGTCACCATGACGACGTTGACTTGTTGCGGCTTGAAGAAGTAATTGGTGCCTTGGGCCGAGCACAAGCGATTCATGTATTGACGATAGTCCGGATTGGCGAACATGCGATCGAACATGGGATTATCCTCAATGTGCTCCTTTGGCATCACCAAGTAGAAGGCGTAAATTGACGGGATCAGCTTTTCAAAGAACTCCTTGTGACCGGACAGACCACCCGTCATGAAATGATGAACGCCAAGATCGTAACGTCCCGAGATGGAGCAAATGCCGTCTTGATTGAGGAAAGTGTCCGCATAACACCGACCATCCGCATTTGGCGGGCGCCCCTCGCCAATGTGTTGGACGCCCTCCATGAAAGCCTCCTTGCCCGTCAGAAAGCGACGTTTTTTGTGGACAAATTTCATCAACTCTTGAATTTCATCCTCGCTGAACATATTGGGAATCGTGATCCAATCCAGTGGCTTGTCCCAGACTTCTTGGCTTGAGCCTTGAATCGCATACCGACAGACTTCATTGTATCCAAGTCGAACAAGAAACGCAAGCAGACTCAATTTTAACGCTGAGCGTAGTAAACCACGTCCCTGATTCGTGCCACTACTACTAGTGTCACTTGCTTTACTTGTTATTATTTTCTCTGACATTGTGTTGCTCCGAGAAAAAAAGTATTATGAGCATAGCATCGAGGGGCACCTCGTTTTATAGTACATATTTCGAGGTCAACATTCGACGTCAATTGAAGGCCTCCAGCGTGACCTTGAGGAATGTGATAAAGTCCCGCGGCCTTGATAGGCGCTATGGCCTGGTTATGATACTGGCAATAGTTGAACTTTTTTTTATTACTCGACTATTTAAATTTACATGAAAAAGATAAGTGGCTAAATCAGTGATTTTAAAGAACCCAGAAGTTCCTTTTATTCCTTTTGTTCTTTGCCTATACAGTAGTTAAAATAATTGTTTCTCATATAATTTATATCGACTGGTCTGGACCGTATATAAAAGTTGATCTTAACTTGCGCTGGCGCTCATGTTTATCTAATGACTTCTGGCGCAGAGGGGACTGATATTCCAGCAGATCAATTCGTTCATTATTATGAACGCGAAGTCAAGTTGCTGGTGCTGAAAAAGTCTCCCAAAGTAGGGCTCTATAGGACAAGTCTAAGATACCGATAAGTTCAGTTTACGACGTAAAGGGACGATTAGTGGTTAAGCGCAAGTTAATGACCTGAAACTTTTTTATCTGTCGGCAATCAAAGTTACTCAGTATTACACACGACGCGTCACAGAAACAATTTCAATACCACTTCGGCTACAGTTTGGATAAGGCAAAAATCAAAGAAGTTATATAACTTTCATATATTTACATGGTGTCCGCTCAACAATGTCAACTTTGTCCAGGAGCATCACATCGTATTATCCAATGTGAACAAATTCATCACCGGATTTGGTTGCGAGCGCGAGCGTTGGTGATGATGGGGGAAGCTGTTCGATGGCGAGCTCGATTGTGACATATTCTTCAGGTCGTCTGTGATTCAATCAAAAAGTGTCAAAACGAAAGTAATAGTAACATTCTAACCGGCTGTGAAAACGACCCGTCGCGGCAGTGAAACGGATTTGGGCGGTTTGACATGATCGTAGGTCAAATCGGAGCTGCTCTTGCTCGATGTGTTACGTCTCAATTTCGACATGCTGAATATTAAACAATCAAAAAATGTCCGCCAACACTATGTGTCCGTGTTTACCTTCTCGGTGAAACGGGCGACTTGGCGGTTTCACCATTCGTCCTTCGATCATAATCTCCGCCTGTCTCCATATAAACAAATTCGGATCTGAAGGTCGTTGATGAAGGTCGGGACGTAAGAAAAAAAAGAACAACTCACGGGAATACGGGCGGCGAATCACTCTCGGTTTGCGTCATCGCATCACTTCGCGTGACGTGTGTGACTGGTTTTCGACGGTTAGGCCGTCGATACTTAATTGCAAATACAATGAGCAGGAGGAGCATAAACAAGTTTGTCGCGCCTAAGCTGGCTAAAACAAACCGGGTCGGATATTACGCCACTTTTCATACCACTTGTAATTTTACGAGCCTTGTCGATATATAAAATTGCTCAATTTAACTATTTATACTGTTAATTCAAAACGAATCGGTGTTGTATTTGGATAACGTGGCATAACATAACGCAATATATATGTCGAATTTGTGGAACAATGTATTTGAGTAGTATCTAAGTTAGTAACATTCTTTTAGGAGTATAAGTTAATTGACCCGGTTTCCTGTCACAACGGTGAGCACGAGCTTATTGCTGAAGCAATCTTCGTCATTCATTTGAACTTTTATTTTGTTTCTCTACTTCACGCAACAATAATGAATACTAATGCATGAAAGAGAAAAAAAGAAAAGGGGGTGATAATGCGAATCGTAAACGTTGACTCAGGCATTTTACGATCACGCGCGCGCGCGCACATGCATTAGCACCGATCACACTTCATTTTATAATAGAGATTATAATTGCATTCCATTTCATTCCAATGCTTTTACGGCAAGATAAGTAGGTCACGCTGATAAGACTGAAATTAAAGACGTCTCAGCAGTTCGTATTCGTATGCATAGGGTGGTAACGATTAATATATGTTTGGGTTGATCAAACACTGATCAAACACTGTCATACTTAAATCGTGGTCTACGTCACCGCCATGTTGGATATTCCAATTTGGAATATATTAATACCAACCAGCATGCATCCTGCGTGCAAAAGCATTGTTCCCACCCTACGTATACAGTAAAAGGGGGCAGTATACAGTATACGATATTTGCAAACTGCGTTTCTGACTTTCTATGACACTCGCTGTTATCGAGCAACGCATCAAGCAGTTACAGTTTCTTTCCACACAGTCTTCTTCCACACAGTATTTAAATAAGTCTACTTTTTTGAAGTAAACTCTTGATGACTAATTCAAGCACAATTTTGTTTTCACCACGACTTATTGTTGCCAATATTCTCCAGGATCTGATCCATCAAAGAAGCCAGCTGTTTTGTGTGCCCGATCACACGCGCGCCCGGCGAATTTTTGCCCAGTCCCTGTTGCAGTCTACTACTCATCATGAGACGCAATCGATCCTCGAGTGCCTCATACACTGAATTTAATTATTGTCTTGGGTTGGTCCCACACATGATCGACTGATAATCAGTCGATCATGTGTGTACAATTTGTAGGATGAGTCCTGGATGACTGATTCAAGCAAACGCATGTGACATGTCTAAGTCGTCACTTACCGTTGTTGTCCGTGGAGGCACGAACTATGCAAAGCGCACACAGAAGAGTATGAAGTCTCATTTTGGACGAGAATAAGAGTGTCGAAAAATTATTACACTGAATTTGGTCAAACGAATAACTGCGCACGTTGAATATATACTCACTGGTGTCCGAGAGTGTCGTTAATAGTCATAATTTGTCAATACGTGTTAGAATAAATTACTAATTACTGTAAAACAGCACCATTATGACGAGTTGACATTAATTCAGATTAAAGTATGTTCTACGTTCAGTAACCTACCTATTATAGTGAGTTCTATAGTATTTATTATAGAGAGGTCCACCCCCTATCTGACAGTGCCTGTCAGAGTTTGGACAAAATTATTTGCACTCCCTTGCCCCCTACAGTTTTTTGGTAATATAAGGCACACCAAAATTATACTGACAATATTGACTCACTTTGTTCTTCTTCTGAAATGTAAACCTTTCTACAAAAAAGCGAAAAAGTAGACACAATTTTGTCGAAAAATTGTATCTACGCTACCAACCAGAATGCCTTATATAATATAAGTTATATTGCTTTGCGACTGTATTCAGTTCATGTCCTGTGTCATATTTCCGGGCTTAATTGGATTTTTAAAACTATGGTGACATAAATTTAACATAAACTGGTCTTTTTTCAAAAATTGTTTGCTCTTTTTTTGAAGGAAACGACGAATTTGCCAAAAATTAACGGCTATTTACAAAACCAGTTGGTCGATAGAATGAAGAATTTTTAAAAATTTGAGCGCACAAATCATTGTACTATTTGGACTGTGCATCTGCCGTGAGCATACAACTTTCAAAAGATTGACTGAAGTGGGATTCGAACCCACGCCCCCGAAGAGACCAGAGCCTTAATCTGGCGCCTTAGACCGCTCGGCCATCCAGTCAGCTGGGTATGGGACGACATTTATTCGATTGGTTTTTAGCACACTTTAAGCAACCACAGTAGGGTACAAGTTATCGGTCGGCGTGCACAGAGAGTTGACATCATCTGCTTTCGTTTTAACGATTGGACTTAATTTCGGCTCCGGCTCACACTCC
>SCLD01095443.1:0-11759 GCA_004367895.1 Oikopleura longicauda | reverse complement strand
AGCATGACGTCACCAAAGATGAAAAACCTTGTCTTGGATTTTGTTTCCGTGAAACACGCTCGGTGATACTCCCGAAATGTTGCCAATAAGGGTTAAGGGGGCACTAGAAATTATAACGAATTTCGGCAATATTTATTCCTTCTACAATGATGATCAGTGTTCCTCAATACGACTTGGTCGTACTGGGTCGAACTTGGTAGTAAGAGATACGACCTTCTTGTTGGTATGTACGACCAGTTACGAGGTAAAACTTAGTACGAGATACAGGTATTTTGAAACAATTACGACCTTGAGTTGTACAAGAACTGAGTTGTACAAGAACCTTGAGTTGTACAAGAACCTTGAGTTGTACAAGAACTACTGATAACTTAACAAGTACGAGTACGACCTAATACGAGGAACGACTATTTTGAAGTACAGGATCTTATTAGTATTGTTGATATATCAGCTGATATATCACCGAAATTCCGGTCAAAAACGCTAAAATTGTCAATATGAGTCGTCTACGATTAGAATATTTCAACAGAACGTTAAATACGTGTTCGCGTTCGTGTTTGGTAGATTAATTTATTCGTGTCTTTGTAAAATATGTTCTCGGATACAGACACCAAACTGAAAAATTCAACTTTTTTGAGGGATAGCATGGTTTATGTAGCAATTTTGAATACCACTATCGAAGTGAACGAAACCAATTTATTATTCGCTTTAATAAAACGGGATCCGGACCAAGTTCCATCAGTTCTGCGTCAAATTCAAAAATACAGTTCAAAGTCATTCGGAATTTTCAAATATCGAATACGAACACGCAGTATTTGTAGAATGTCGAACACGGGTTTTTTGAAATTATCGAACAACGCGAACACGAACATTCGTTTATTTCCATCCCTGTTAATGATAAGACTTTCTTATGAGCATACCCAGGCCCGTAAAAAGCATTTCCCTGACGACTATAGAAATGTCAGGTAATGGTTCATAATTTGAAAATCAGTCAGTTATACTTCATTGACGAAAACGATTCTAATCATGAAAACTATCACTAATTAAATAACGCTTGTGCTTATTACCTTCTGTGAACTCCAGGACTTGTGAATTTTGAGTAACAATATAAATTGAAGTTAAACATAAGAAACTAAGTTATATGATGAACTCGAAAAATGATCATTGGCAAAGTAAAAGTCATTGATTTTTTGCTTTCAAGGTTTGAAATGTTTTCGTTCACACGCAGAACGACGACAAAATCCGACGAGTTTAACGGCTTAAAATTGAATAAATGCAGCTCAATTTTAATTTTTTTAAAAACTGGTCTGGTAAAAATCTTTCAGTATTCAAACTTGTTCGTGTTAAACATTTGAGACCATTTCTTGTTTCAGTGAACACGGACGAACACATGTGTTTGCTCTTTAGATGTTCGCAATCGTCATCACTACTCAAAATAAAAATCATTCACAATCAGATCTATTCAATTGTTTGTTTCACTCGAACGTCGTTAATTTCGTCAATTCTATACAATTCAGTGATTCTGGACTTATTTTCCATATTTTTACTACTCATGACGTTTGCTCAATTACATCAATATCGATTTTTTACTTTCAATTTTGAAGTCCAAAATGCTCTTATTGTTATTTGAAAAGATGCACGAACACCGACGAAATTCTAAAATGACATTTTTTGCCAAATTTTGTTTATGAATTTTCTTGCCAGAAACTAATAAATTTTTTGAATTTTGAGTACAAGTGAAAGGTGTTTTTTATTGACGACCACTGTTGATCATTCAATTCAGTATGTTCCAATTACGAGATAAGACTTTGAAAAAAAATTTGTAAAATATTGTGATTCAATACCAAAAGTGACGTGTTTGTGATGCGACAAGATTTCATGATAGGCTCATGAGCTTGATTTCAGTTCATCTAAGCCTACATAAACTCAACTTGAGCCGTTTCACCATTTTCAAGCAATGTTTAATCCAATGTTTGAACGCCTTTCACAGGTATTAAGATCACAGTACCACTTTAAGCCTTCAAGAATTCGATAACTTAGACATATAGGGGGTGAGAAATTTGAGTGGAAGACCCGATCAAGTCCTCGCACACATAAGACTGGAACATGTTACATATTAAATCATATGAAAGTGTTAAACTCTTATCTATGCTATTTCGAAACCGGCTAGTTCCAAACCAAGTTTTATGTTGACATGAAAAATCAAATAACATAGCTGTTAAACTTTTTATTATGTTCCTTCTTGCAAACCAAAAATTCAGTGAAACCGATAATGTTGGTGGTTTTAGAAAATTCTCTGACAGGTTTTTATTTCGCGGAGTTGACGATCCTATTAACCAAATTTTCACTAATTAGCCGATTAATGAAATGCAATTTTACAAAATGAAAAAACACATTTACCGACAAATTGATTGGGATCTAAATTATGTGGAAAGTTTTAAAATTATTCAATTTTTTGAGGATTTGAATCTGATGAAGGCGAATGCAATTGTGAAAATTGCCAATTTTTTCCTTGACCACAGAATTCGACTATGATTGTAACCTCGGTAATAAAACTTAAATTATTTTAATCAAGTTCAGTTATACGGAGACAAAGACATAAAACTGGCACATGAATTCATCGATCACATGCCTTGAAGGGCATTTGATTTCAAGTCTCTTCTAAAATTCATTTTTTCTGCTCACGTGACCAAAGTTACTACCAAAAAGTATCTACCAAAGCAAAGTCTGATGATTCGCTGAATTAATTTCAAAATTTTTAAAAGTTATTTTAAGACAATTGAAGATCTTTAGTTTTCATTTTTTTTCATATCATGTTTGAAGTGAGACCGCGGATAAAGATGGTCGTTTTTTGTCAAATTTTGACGAAGGTGAATGGCCAAACAGTCACGAACTTTCAGACAAACTTCGTTGGTCTAGGCCTACTTCACGTGACAATTCTTAGCGAAAATTAATCAAATCTGAGCAACACTTTGTCAAAACTAGGTTCAATTTCAGCTCAAGTGACCACAGAAAGACGTCATTTGGTCAATGGACTACTTTTTCAAAGATGAATAAGACTTTTTTCATTATAATATGCTTTTATTTTAATAAAAATAGAAAAGAATAAAACATTTAAATTGCCAAAATGTTTGAAACTTAATGTTTACTTAGCGTTATTCATCACTGAGGGAAACAATTAAGCTCCGACCAGTTAATGTGAAAGGCTAAGCAACTCCTACTTCACCGGTTGTACCCTTAACGATACAAGAAAACTCGTCAAAAAAGTGTTGCGTTCAGGTGACACTGTTGCTTTAAGGGACATTGCCCAGAAAAGTTGGGCTCAGTTGATTCAAATCCCATAATCGGTAACTATTATCGATTTGCACTCTTATCAAATGTTTTAATTTTTTTTTTGCACACAATCTCTAAGAATGATGATTGTTGGCTGTTTTCAAGATAATTTGATTTTTTCGACAAAATTGTGGATTTTTCAGGGAGAACTTGTCAGGGTTTACTTTTCACATACCAGAAAATCCTCATGATTACAATGTTTGAAAGTCATTTTTACCGAAGAGCAAGAATAAATAAAGTGAAAAATTGGTGAAATTTCTGATGAACGTTGCAGTGTAGACGTTTTTCACGAAATGCTTTTTCTATTGCGTGAGAACGGTCATCTTCAAAATATTAGCATCTAAATACTACATTTAACTGTAACACTTCCGACACTAAAAACTTTTGAGTTCCTTTAACTTTCTACTATGTCCGGCTCAAGGTTTTTTGAGCATGAATGTTAAAGCAATGTAAACAACAGATTATCCTAAAAAGTGATTTCGTATTTGCTCGATGTAGAGTTAGGACTCATATTTGATGACTTCATTATTGAATTTTAATAACCGCATTATGAGCAATTCAATCATGAACTTAGAGACAAAATCGTGACATATTGTATGAACTACAATGAAAATTTGGTGCAAAACTTCTTTGTGCTTGATGTGCCACAAGAAATCTTATGAAATTAAGTATAAACCTTCCTACTAAATCGTTCTTTTTTTTCGTTCTTTGTTAACTGATTCTAGTCAAAAAGTCTTTATCAAAAATCAATATGATATAAAATATATCGAAATCAAAGTGAAAACTGAGTGAATTTTTTAAAGTGAATGTCAGTTTTGATAACGACTTATTTGCGTGAAAATATAGCGCTCGTTAAGATAAGCTTCGGATTCCTCACTTGAGAAGCGAAAATTTACTAATGACTAGTTTCAGTTCTGAGATCAACACATGAATTTTGCTTATTCACGTCGAAATCTCGAAATCGTGATATCACATGATATTTTTATCGGTGAGTATGTGAACCACATCAACGTGCAAAGGTATCACTCATGGCGAATAATTTAATCAGATTTATTATTTATCCTCGATAGTACTACTAGAGTTATACTACCAAACTCTGACAAATAAAAACTCTGACTTAATCATGTCTTTGTCGAAAATAATGTTAAATCGTTCGAGGCTTAAACAGAGGTGTGCATATTTACATATATATTGATAGATATATACGGGGGGATAAAAAACTGTGACAAAAAGGAGGTAGTCCACGTGAAAAAATTTGCATTGAAATAAAAAATGATGAGAAATACTCTGTAGAATGGTTCGAACTCTGTCACATTTTTAATTTTTCGAGCTTAAGAAATTGTCACAAATTTGAAAAAAGACATGTGATCAATATTTCGGAGTGAATATTGAAATTATTGAACGGTTCGAATTTTGTCACATTTTGTATGCTAATGCATATTTTTTCACGTGGACTACCTCCTTTCGTCACAAATTTTATATCCTCCCTATATATCTTGTTTGAAAATAGAAAAGGAAAAATTGAAGAAAGAGCATGTTTCGAGACTACGTGACGAAATTGATAAAATCATGGTCAGCAATTGATTTAAAATCTCTATGAAAATTATAATTTTTATTCATAACCGAATTTGAACCTGTGAATGAGTTCACAGATTAAAACTCGGTTGTGGATTAAGTTATAAATCTGCGACCAAATATGAGTTCGGTGTAATTTTTCACTTTTCTGGGCGTTAAAATGCTGAAAAGTAAGCGCGAGAAAATTGAACACTTGTGTCAAACTTTGCTTTGTTTTACAGTCTTTCACTGTACCATGAAAAATCATAAATTTTCAAAATTTTTGAAGATCTGTCACGTGAGTTCTCCGAATGTGAATCTGATTTGAAATGATGGACTTGGTCAAGTCAGCTGGCACTTAAAACTCTCTAGATTTGACTTAGACCTGTCCGGAATCACTTCAAGCAAAGGTGTCCCAATCCGACTAATCCAAATAACAGATAAAGATTTTCCTCACTTTTACACTTAGACTGATCAACACTTTTACATTACATAAGTGTTTATACATTTTTGTAACATCTTGTTATACTGCGAATGGAATCAATCATATTGAAATAAATCAACCCTGTATTTCTTGTCTTCCGAAACCGGTGATCAAAATGATTCTTGACACGTGATTATATATTCGAAGCCCAAAGGTCGCATACCCTGGTAGACATTCATCTCTTAGTAGATGGAATTCTCATATTTTCTGTTGTTTACATTCAAAATAAGCGTGGGCGGTGTGAGATTTTACTAAGAAATAGATGTTCACCACTGGTACCAATTTCGTCACGTAAAGGTTCTCGTATATTAATATTAAGAATTTCCCTACCAATACATTTTATGTCCTTTTTTGGCCTCGTTTTTCAAAAACCCTGCATTTAAATAACGAATTTCATTTCATCAAACATCTTCAACACTGTTATCAACTTCTTCCTAATTGACAGTAAGTCATATTGAAAACGTGTTTTGATAATTACAGACAGTTTACACAAATGTAAACACTTCTGTCCCGATGATACGTATTCTAATTAAATTTGTGTTCCGATAAATATGCCACATTAAGAATTTTCCCCAATAAGCAACGTAACAGAAGTCACTTGTCAGGAGTAAAAATGAATGCATGTTCCCTTTAATAAGGGCACTTTGTATCAAATTATAAAAATCATTCAAAATCCAACGCAGAACGAATAGGTCGCTGACGGAATGTAGATCCATGCCCATCAAATGAAATTTACCTTAAATATAACAATTAGTTTTATTCAAAAATAAGTAATGTTGGTTTTTGATAAGATTTTTGAAATTGTTCCCGTTGAAAAATAACTATAATGCTTTTGAGGTCTGATGAAAATTACTCTGGAAAGTCACTTGTGTATTTTGTTTTCTTTATCCAGTACGAAATGTTTAAGTCTTGTGATGTAAAAGTTTTCAAAAATGTAAAAATATCCTTGAGATTAAGATTGACCGATAACGGCACGACAAAAATTGTATTTTTTCTACGGTGCTAAGCATGATATAATTTAAATTTTCCAAAAAATTCGAGCGAACGTTTCATAGACAATAATGGTAAACTGTCAAAATAATTCTAAGATCATTTGATTTTACACATTAGATGTTCTGGGCTTTAACATGAAGCTTTCGATGAATTTGATATCATTTTTATAAATTATCATGCTCTCTATTATAAAAAAGACAAGTTAAAAATCTGAAAATGTGTGTCTAAAATCTAGGTATCTGCTAACAAAGCGATGTTTCCAACTGTGACTTGACCAGAACCAAGGTTGATTTCGGCAAATGAATGATGATGATAATGATTATTGATCCCCAATCATATGAGAAAAAATATTTTCAAAAATTTTTAGAAAGTGAAATAAATTAATTCAACTGGTTCAAGTGAATATATTTTATCTTATGAAAGTGGTGGTCGGTAGTATTCTTAATATATTTCTCTTATATAAAGGTCTTATGGTTGCTCTTAAGGGCCATTTATGGATTGAATTTACTCAGTCAGACCACCCGCTTACCATCAATCGGTCAAAAAATTCACTTTATTGTATATCCGCACTGTATAAATCGTGCAAATTGTAACCATTTATAAATCATGAGTAGTCATGCCAAACTTTTGTCATTTCGATCGTTTATATTGTCGCAAACAAGTGTACAAAATCAACTATACACTTTGTCCAGTTTCTGACAAGAGAATCATTGTAAATGAATCTGATTCGATAGAGAATGTGATAAAAATTTAAACGCAACCCTTATTTAATTTTGAGGTAAGCACACAGAGCGTTTCAGGAAACTTTTTCCAGTCATCTTGTGACTCTATTATACATTTTGTTGGAGGAAGGTCACTTGGCATGAATAGGTGCCGGGTAAGTGCACCTAGAAATGATATGACGTCATAACCCCTATGTCACGTGATTGAGATATTGAACTTCAAAGTAAACCCCCTGAGTGAAAGAAAGTATTCCTGGAAATAGTTTCCTGGATTGATCAACAAGGGTTAAGGGCGTTTCATCAAATTTGGTCGATCTTGGTCAAAACCAACCATTAGTTATACTTATTCGTCCATGAAAATTAACATGGCATCCACCGTGTTTTATTAAACCCGCTCGGTTTGGTAATTAGCGCGTGGTCCCTAAAAGACGGAGAATTTTGAAAAACTGTATTTTTGATCTTACATGTCCACCATTTACTAAATTCAATTCTCGTGTTTGCATTGATTTTTTTTTAACAATCTATTTGTGACCCCTTGGTTTAAATCACTTATTTCGAAAAAAGCTTGAACACGATCTTATTACCAGATTTTCCGATGAAGACATGGGAATATTCTTTTTTTGTTAAAAAATTGAATTCCGGATCGAATGACCAATCTATCTTTCACTTCTTGGCAGATATTATCAGGGTTAAAACAGAATTGATGCACGATCATCTGATCTCAAATGTTATATCGGAGAACAGGGGTCTGTTTTGGCCAAAAATTTTAAAACAAGGGAGCTTAAATGTCTAAAAAATCAAACAGACGGCTTCATCTCAGTAAAATAACTCAAATTGAAGACGATCAAAACTTAAACATATTTTGATTTATTAAAGAACCCAAATACTCAAGAACTGGCGTTATTTGATAGGGGACTCGTGAGTCGTGTTTTGTGTACAATGTCAGAAGTCCTTTTATATAAGAAAAAAGCATTCGAACTTGCGATGATATTCGAGCCAAATTATCAGCAGCACTTTGAAATATTTTGAATTATGAATCTTATTTCAAATTTTCTCGTGGTCGCACAGCCGACTTTTTTTTTGACTAATTTGAATGATCCTTGAGGAGCAACAATAATAAGTTTTGCAGAAACCAATTCCAATTATATAAGTAGCACGAAACATCATTTATTAAGCCAGTTTTTTGAATTCGACTCGATAGTCAATATTACAATTTGCATTATCCACACGATTTTTATAATGACCACGATATGACTAACTCTGACCTTTGTTCAAGACGCTCTCAATTCATTTGTTTTAACTCAATCGAAGTCCTACAATATAGCGTTTTAACATAATATTGTTTAACTTATATACGTGAAATCGTTTCGAAGTATATGTGTTTCGCCAATGAACTATTTCACTGACTTTTATCTCGCAAAGATAACCACAATCAACCAACAGCTGGATATTGATGAATGTTCTTCACAGCAAATTGTTTCTATTTTCACCAAAATAAAGCTTCACAAACAAGACTCCGGTCTGTTCTTGAAATCCGGTCTTTAATTCAAAAATGATATCAATAACGAAGCTAGCGTTTGAATCGCCATTGAAAGACACAAATAAAACAGAATCGTCAGATACAAACTGGTTAAGTCATCAAAAGTAAGAGTTTCAGTTTTGAAATACGAAAATTTATGGATCAAAATCAGGATGTTCATGTCGATCTGTGCCAAAAGATACATCATTTAAACTTCTACCGGCATAAATAAGTTCAGCCTAAGAACCATTATGAAACATCCCTATTCTATCGTATCTCTATTCTGTGACATTTTTGAAACAATATTTTTCGGACAAAAACCCAAATCCTTTTTGTGACTCTGATGACATCATCCATGAAAAAATTCAAACAACGATCATAGCACCAGATAAACCTGCCTATAAAAAATGATATGACGTCATCATCACGTGACAAAGCATATTATTTCCGAAAACCTTGTATTTGAACCTTCGTTGGCCTGGAATCCAGCGGTGGATGGGAACGGTCGGGAGCGTTTTTGGGAATATTAAACATATTGATAGTTCTATTTAATTTCGCAGGTATTTTTTTCGATTTCATGAAAAAGGTTGAACAATCATTATTCAACGTTCACATAGAAATAATTACTGTTGAAAAAATGATGGACAGTTCAAAGTGACAGCAGAAAACTGTCCGAAAATTTTGAAAATCATCAAGCGTTTTTACGGAAACATTATCTGATTAAGGTCACTCACTGTACTGTATAGCTTGAACTTAACTATTTGAACAATCTTTGAAAAATCTTATATGAAAAATTGGCCTGCTTTCAGATAGCTATTCATTTTTTGAGCTGAATTTATTCTCGAATGAGACACACGGTCTCAAAAGAAACGTTTCTTCAGAGAACCGACGAATAAAATGACCTTTGATAAAAATAGAAATCGAAATTACGTTGATTCTTAGAGGAGTATTCGAAAGGACATTTATTGTTAAAAAATATTGGAAATATTGGAAAATATTATGGTTTTTTATCGCGTCATATGACAATAATTAAGTGCCTAGAGGTGTACATACTACTAACGGACTCATATTCGGTCCCATTAACAACTTGAATGTAATTCAAAGTAATTGTGTTTCAAAAAACCAGATCACAACCGAATTCAAACTAAGCACCGATTTTTATCATTTCATTGTTGAATACAGAAATAAGATAAGTAAAACAATCAAATTTCGGGATTCGCGCTTGTGGAATTTTCAAAAAAGTCTTGGTGACATTGAACAATTTTCGATAGCCCTAAACCATAAAACTGCCGGATATGTGAAAACTTATCAAAAGACGGAAATTTAAATTGATGAATTGTGACTAAAATCCAAACTTTGAATGGCTCTTATAGTTACCGAAAATCCAACTGTAGTTCGTATATTCATATTAAAGCCAGACGGGAGATGAGAGCCAAGAATTGACAACTGACATTCACGAAAAATAAATCGTTGATTTTCAGTGTGATATCTAATTGAATACAAAAATCAGTGAGAAAATGAACTTGACTTAATAAGTGTAACTTTTACAGATCATTTGAAAACACCAAATTTAATTTACTCTGTTTTTAAGTCAAATTAGAACTTTTTATTTGAATAAGATATGTATCTTTAATCATCTGCAGGGTCCAAATAAGAATTTTATGAAAGGCATCATGATGCGCGAAAAGGTTTGAAGAGTTGGTTTTATATCACACTGAGAACCATCGACGTTTCCGAATGAAAAGCTTGGAGTTTAGTTTTGGTTCTCATCTCCCGTAGAAACTCCCCCCACCATCGAAAATCGAGAGAACTATCCACTGAATTTCGGCATTTATCTCAGCGAAACAAATCTTATATACGCCATAAACGAACAAATATTGGTCGTTTTTTAAATAAAGCCGTATTGTGAACTGACTCTTCCTCGATTATGAGTCGTATTTTATCCAGGAGAGTTGTTCATTTGTTCAGAGTATCATAACTCGAATAAAGTCGTCTCCTATTTCACGTTTTTTTCTCGTACCAAGTTTTACGTGCTAAATTAGAATTGTACATTGTACTTTGTATCAAGTCGTTCATTCAAAAGTTGAGTTTTGGGCCAAATGAACGCTGAGGAATACGGAAACCATCCCGCTACCGAATGAAAGAAGCATAATCTGAGTCAAATCTTAAGAACACATCTTTCATATGAGAATTCAGTCGTTTTTCTGGCTGATTTTAAAAAAGTGTTTTTTGTAGGTGAAAAATAATTCAAATTTTGTTCATAATTTCAACCCTGAAAGAAGAAATTTGAAAGTTTCAACTAGAATGACTCATCACTATGAGTCATCAATTTAACGTTATCTATGGCCTGTTCAGTGAAAATACCTAGAAATCGTATACTCAACAAGAATCATCTTAGCAGTATTTTTGCACAAAAAATGACTGAAATGGCATATCAATATTCAAACGCGATGAAGCTTATGCATTTATAATACTACATACCATCAGATAGTCAGGAAATTTTCCAAACGATTAAAACGAATAATCGTTAAGTCTCTGATCAAGGCAATATTTTTCGAAGTTTTTTCGCTCAGAATGTTGATAACCTGATTCTCGAGTGACCGTTATGCTTTTTCCAAATTTGGGACGAATTCCATGGGAATTTTAGCGATTTCAATATCAAGGTTGAATTCCGAGAAACTTATATTTGCCTAAGATGGTTTTCAGGGTTTTTAAGTACGCTTAATGGCATCATTTTGGACGGATTTAATTGCTAAGTTCTTGCTATGTTAACTACAATGCTATGTAAGGTGTCAATTTGTCGAGTTTTTGATTCTACGTAATTCCATATTTTGGACTTCATTTTTGACCTCGGAGACCCAGAATTGGTCCCCAAAGCCTCTTAACAGTCACAATGCGAATTGGGTATTTTAACCAAATGACCCTAAAAATGACCAAAAAATGAACTCACCATCAAAGTAACGGTTCCCACATAACAACCCTTTTAAGTTTCATTAAGTCTTTAAGTCAAGGTGATTAAAAATAACCAGTTCGTATTGTGACTGTTAAGCCGTAAAAATGAGGGAAATTTTGAATCATTGAATCTATTTACAATTCTTTGAAGCGTAATTTAAGATTAATTTTGTCTTAATCTTATTATTTGACATAAGTTCAGGTT
>SCLD01095432.1:0-11760 GCA_004367895.1 Oikopleura longicauda | reverse complement strand
AGGTCTGCCCAAAGAGGGTTGGAGATCTATCCCAGATGGTCTAGGGGTTAGGATTCCTGGCTTTCACCCAGGCGGCCCGGGTTCGATTCCCGGTCTGGGAGCATTTTTTGACATCTATTTTAGAGAAATGACCCCAGAAATGACAAAAGTTTTGCAAAACACAGCAGTTATTGCAGTTGATCAAGATCCACTTGGCATTCAAGGTTAATATCTTTTTTGTTCTAATCATTAGTTCAGGCTAATTCTACGGGTAGAATGCCGCATTCAAAAATATACAGTGTTATGCTGACCGTATATTTCAGGTTCTCGTGTTCTAAACGAAACAGCTGATGGCATCATTAAGGAATGATTTTGAGACTCTGAA
Source organism: Oikopleura longicauda (assembly GCA_004367895.1). Lineage (NCBI taxonomy): Eukaryota > Metazoa > Chordata > Appendicularia > Copelata > Oikopleuridae > Oikopleura > Oikopleura longicauda. Next base: position 11,396 of record SCLD01095432.1, on the reverse strand, counting down.
GGTCAAGTATCTTGTGGAGTACTTACCCACCAAGAGAATATATTTAACCGGCTAGAAAATAGTTCCGTTTTGGTTCCACTTGACGCCGGGAAAGAGAGTTTATTTAAATCCAAGGAAAGGATATGTCAGTTTGGATGAGACCATTGGTGAATAAAGAATATGCTGTTGCTGCAGTTTCTTATCGTACTGATGGACGACCGCAACCAATGCATTTTACTTTAAAAGAGGTTTGTAAAGTTACCGGATTGACCCAATTTTTACATCATTTGACCCTATATTTTAGGCTGGCCTTGCCGACCAAAAGTCTTACCTGTGTGCTGACCTTTATGATGAGGACCATAAATCAACCGTATTTGCATATAATGAGAAAATAACACTTTATATCCCCCCTGATTCGATTGTTATGTGGCGCTGTTATCCTCAAAAATTCGCATCGGCAGAAGTCGAACGGGACTTTGATCAGCTTTAAAATCGACGAAGAGAAAACAAAAAAAGTTCTTCATTATTCTAGTGCGAGTTAATTTTTTCTGTTGCAATATTTTCAAAATTTCGATTTTTCAAAAATTTTCCAATGGCTAATATTAGAAGTTTCTAGAGGCTAAATTTTCGATTTAGAAATTTCACAAAAAATTTTTAGAGTGAGATTTGAAAAATTAAAAAATAAATAAATGGGACTGTTTTCCTGCTGCACAAATAATGTTATCGAAAATGTAGTTACCGAAACGATTCAGACGCCTCTACCACCAGGCTCTATATCAGGTCCGGTTCATCAAGCGGTAACCCGACAGTATCAAGATAGATCACATTTAAACTGTGGTTGAACCGGTAAAAGCCAGAAAAGAGGTGAAATTAACTTCTGCAACAAGTAAAGAGTCAAAAGAATCAAAAGATTCAGGTGAGTGAAATCTTAAATAATCACCAAAATAAATCAATTTAAGGCTATGCCGCTGAACCTGACCTCTTGGACAGTGATATCGATGATGACCTTCATCAAGGTGATGGCGACACCATTGATATAGGTAAATTGATAACTGTGGGATCCCCTATAAATATCTAATATTAGGTAGAAGGGAAGACGATATAAATACAGAAGAAAATAACTTTTTTACTGAAAGTTCATCAGAGGTGACTGTAAATCGAATAATATCAGCTGATCGGCCAAAAACTCCGGAATTTTGTCTCACCGGGACACAAATCACCCAAGAAACTGGTGAGATTCAACCCATTTCCACCTTATTAGACTACTTTCACCCTTGTTTCAACCTCATATAACCTCTATTTGATCACTACAGACCCCTATTTAACCTCTTGTTTAGTGGAGAAGAAGCAAAAAGAACATGTTCTTACTGAGCTGTCTTCTCAGCATATAATTGCAAAACCGGTCGTCGCAACCTCTGGTTGTGCTTTCACAATTGGCGAAGTTGGCTCACCCAATATGAGGCGTCTCCCTCCTCGACTTCCTCCAATTCATCAAAAGAATAATCGAACAACAATCGACAGACAAACTATTGAATCAAATCTTAAAAAAGCAGAAAATAATAAACAGGTTGATAAATATATAAAAAAGGACTTGATCCAATCCCAGATGGTCTAGGGGTTAGGATTCCTGGCTTTCACCCAGGCGGCCCGGGTTCGATTCCCGGTCTGGGAGAATTTTTCTTATTAAAAACGATTTTAGCAACGATTGAGTTTAATACGAGAAAAGTCATTTCAACAAGAGGAGCGTCGCCAGAGGGCACTAGAGAGAAAAGCGGCAATTATGGATTTGTCAGCTGATTTGGGTGGAAACAAGGCAAAACGACAGCTTCATGACGAAGACGAACTGATACCACCCGCGCTAGAAAAATTAGACGCTTAAAAACGTTATTTTTGCAATTTGCTCATTTATAGACTCTATTTTTATACAAACAAAATATTTATATAATAAAAATGCCATTAAATTAATATAATTTAAATAACTTTATGTTTTATATCGGCAGGTCTGACTTCGGAGTTCGAGAAACTGGTGTTTTCTACACCAGGAACTTGCTTTGAGTACGCTGGTGGATGTTCTGAAGCTTCTTCAGCATCTGGTATTTGTCGACAGCACCGCAGACGTGCTATCAATCCTTCGGATTTTTTTTCCTCAGTTTTGTCCAAACGGGTTTGACTATCGATAAGATGTTTTCTGTAAATTCTGACACTTGGATTATTAAACAGTGTATATGCCAATTGCCAATTCGCCTAAACAATCAATGTTAATCAAAGTCTGACCAGTCGAAATGGAGTGAGAAGCCAGGGAGTTGATCTCTTGCGCCAGGGGTTGGTTATCTGGCCAAGCGGGCTACATAGTTCAATTTACCCGGGCACGCAAAAATGCATCAGATTTTTTCGATTTGACTTTTTCGTTCCCATTTTTCATTTCAAGGAGAAGGGAAATAAAAGATAATGTTATAGGATGTGTATGAGTTTTTCTAACAATATGAAAACCAACATAAGCACCATAACCAGCATCGAAACCTTCGTAAACATAAGCCAATGTTGGAATGTCCATTCGTTGAATATTAACGAGCCCAAAAACCACACCATAAATTGTTCTCAGAATGAGCGATCCAAATCCCACAAACACATTCTGAACCAAAACGTTTCCGGTTGAAAATCCGAAAGTGAACTTACGTTGAGGAAAAAGAAGTAAGCCACTAGGTGATACACTCGTCGATTATCAATTGCAGTGTTTATGTTAGAATCTTGCATGATGACAAATCTACACAGAAGATTTTGAGTGACTTTTATTTGGATAAAAATTGTAAAAAGTGCCATGCGTTTACAAACGCGTTTGTGCTAAAGTCACGGCAAATTAAAATGACGCCTTGAGGTTTCACTGAAGTGCCACAACGTTCTGTTGTATCCAGTCCTATGATTATTATGAGGTATATCAGCGATGGCAATACTGTTGTTAATTTCTCTATCAACCACTCTTCAATAAAAACGATCGGGATTTTCAATGGTAGAATGACTAGATAGGTTAATAAAAGTGTTACAATTGTCAAAGCATATGTCTGAACATGGAAACCAACACCGATATATGCAGTTTGATATGCTTGATATTTCAAATTCCCAGTCATCAATGATGTTGGGGTTCTTTCTCCAACATGAACTTCAGAATAGTCTCCTCGAATCACTTGGTTGCAATGAATTCGATAATTGATAAAAATTTTGTAGATGTTGAAGAAAGTAATCAGTCCAGCAATAATCAAACTAACATAAAAGCAAATTGGTAAAGCATCAGCATACATCTGTATATTAATTTTGAAATTTTCGGTTAAACTTACTAAATTGAGTTGGTTTCAGACTTTATTCCGAGAAAAAAAAATCTAACGTAAAAAATTCGTGTCATAGGTAAGTTATCGTTTTTTTTCTTGCTAATATCTCCCCTACGCAATAGGTGTAGTCCTCAAATTTGGTGTGTAGGGCTTATTTTCGATGCTTATTCGGAATATTTAGTCAGATCGTCCAAATTCAAGCTTTTTACTTTTTCCTAGGATATAAACTGTCTAAAACCAACCCATAGATATAAATTGTGAGGCCTGTCACTCGAACCTGGTAGACCAGCGGTTGTTTTAATCTTTGAAAATAATTTCCTGAAAGACTTCAACAATATTTTTGATTCTATCAGCATCAAAATTGCCAGCAGTAGCATTGTTGAGATTTAATAGGACCTCTATTGTACCGATAAGAGGAGCATATATTTGCCAGTAGTAAACCGCAACATTTGTTATGAAGGTAATTGTGGGTCCTATTAACAGGATCTACCGAAAACCGAACAGTTGCTGTTCGCTGTTCGACGACAACGAACAGCAAAAATTTCAAATATTCACAAGTAGCTCGAACAGTCCGAACAGCGTAAACAGTCTTCATCGTTTTCAGTAGAGGAACAGTCCCAACACCGTACAGCTCGAAAAATATTTTGAGCGAACAGTTCATTTTGAGTGAACTGTCCGAACAAGTACTGTTCTGTTTTAGTGGACCCTGCCTATTAAAATTGCATTGATCAAAATAACGAATAAAATTGAAAATAAAGAACAAAAGAAAATTGCAATTAATCGAGAATGAAATTTGAATATGTTTCGTGGCGTAAAACATATTCGACTGATTATTGACTCATTAGATTTTTGAAGATGACGACTTGTTGCGACCTTTTTTAGGCTAAGAAGTTTTTTATGGAAGGAAAACTCTTTCACTCTTGGGTGATCAATCTGAGGTGATGCCTTAGAACCATTCCTTGGTGGTGTGATAAAAATAAACTTCTTTTCTCCAGTTTTCATATCCGCAAATCCATTTTTCAAATCTTTCATTGAATCGACCAATAATATTTTTCTTGTTTGATGGAATATCAATCAGTGATATTCTAATAATCAATGTTGGAATAAGTATTGACAAAAGCGTCCAAGAAAAGTGTTCCAGTGAATGAAAAATCCATTTATTAACATCGTCAACAATTTCGTATTCTTCATTAATGAAACTCACTGCACACTGGTAATCACGATAAAAATTATTGATGGTTATCATCCAAGTGTACAGCATGGCCTTAATAAATATTTTGAATTTTTTGAAATTTCAACACGCAGAATTCTCGGGAGTAAAATTTTCGTCAGAATCAAACCAAAATTAAATGTTCATCATAAAAATAAAGGACTGTGCGGAGGCCAAGAGTTTGAAATAATTTAAATTCTAGCGCGCGAACGGGTGACGCTATGGAGCTCTTTTCTCGCTTGAACCTATTTATTTTATCTATATTTACAGAGGGTTAGATTTAGAAATTCCATTTCGAACCGACAGAGGAAGGCTTTTAAAGACTTAACATGTCTTCAAAAGATGTATAAAATAAGATAATTTATCTTACCATTACTGAGCCGTAAAAATCATATCGAGGTAACCCCATGACGATTGGAGCAAATATAACCAGATAATATGCAATAATCAAAAGTTTTTTTAGTATAAACGGAAATTCTGGTGATTTGAAATAATAAAATGGTACATCAACAGCACTTGCATCCAATATCATCAGTGTGAGTTGCCATCCCATCACAAAAAATAGAGCAGCATTAATCCATCTTGTTCGTTCATTGTCGAGCATATTTATGGCGTCTGGAAATCCCAAAAAACCTCGACAGCAGTTTGTTTTATCCGATTTTCTTTTGGTTGTTATTATAAACGAGATCACTATCAGCACTGCAACTAATGGTAGCCACGTTAGAAAAGGAGTCTGGCTATACGCCACAGGTGCCTCTATATCACGTGCTGCAACGATTCTACATTCACAGCAAGGCATTGAGTCATTTCCAAATTGACCATCAGTGCAACGTTTTTCAAATTCCCACCCTTCATACCAACATTTTTTCGTTTTTTGTGCAATACATGCTCCGAATAATTCAGTTTCATCATTTTCGAGATATTCTCCGCAGCAAAGTGCTTATCAAGATTTGTTATCAATTACCGCTAACATATTTTCAAAAGTGTAGGTCAGATCAAACTGGAGGGGATTAGAAAGTGACGATCGAAGTAAAACCATACCTGAAAAATTGAAAGAAACATCTTCATATATCGAGCTCGCATTCATAAACGTATATCCCCATTTACAGTTTTCGTAATCATTGGCATTATTCAGTTTTTCGAATATTTCAGCTGCATTATCGTCTAGGTTATGATTCTCGTCTTTGTTTGTCTGACTTTCGTTTATAAAAGCTGCAATTTCTTCATTGATAGCTCCCACGAGAACACTTTCGCTCTTTAATAAAAATAATTACCTTAGTTGTATAACAAAGAACTGGTCGAACTGTGCGAACAACAAACAGTTCTAACCGTGCGAACAATGAACACTTCGCGACGAACAGTGCAAACAGTTTTGTCGAACACGGCGAACAGTGCGAACACCTGTTCGGTAGAGCCTGCTTGTGCTTACGTTTGCGAAAAAAACCAACCTGTATCTGCTGCAGTACAGAATTCATAAGCGTTGCATTAGTGGTGGCAAAGAGTTCGTTCACAGTTAAATTTCCAAAGCCAAAATCACTTGTCATTTTGAACCGTGTTTTCTCTTGTGGTTAAAATGACACTTTGGCTTTGTCCGCTTTTAATTGTCCCTTTACTTTTGTATTTGGCTTATATTTAATGAATATGATCATTTATTTTTTTTCCTCAGGCAGAACCTCCATAGTTTTTGAGCAGTGTCGTAAACTTAAATATTGAGAGATGAATTTATGAATAATGACAATGAATTAAGAAATTTGCTCCATGTTTCTGTGACGTTTTGTCAAATAAATATAGTCGATTGATACGTTTTGATCCTCAAAATAACTTATATTTCTAAATATACGGTATACCTCGATAAACGTTCCTCTTAGCATAAATTTAAATTTTAAAATTACTCTAGAGTAGGTTTAATAGTAAATTATCTGCTGAAGATTGTAGGTTTACGAAAGACTCTCGTCGAGAGAGATGTATCTGTCCATAAAAGAATGACAAATATAAGTGAACGTTTGTATTACTAAATTAGATTTTCTCTGTGATAAAAAAGCAAAAAAAACAATGAATTACATTACTCAGAAAAATAACCAAATGGTTGAACCTCTGAGTTACCCGAGGCAAGCACACTACTCCCTCTGAAAACTTTGAGCTATGATTGAGCTATCACGTTCATTACCACCATTATCGGTATTCAATTCCGTTAAACACGCTTTGCCTGGAAACTTACTTGATAAACTTTTCTCGATTTTTTTTCAATTATAAAATAATTTACAATTGACGCTGGTAAAATCGTAAAAAACTCAATGCCCTTAGGGTGACTTGTCATGGTGGAATTGTCCATTGATTCTTATCGGAGTTTGAAAAGCTGCTCGATCAGAATCAAGAAGATCAAGACTTTTCATGCTTTTCAAATGCATTCTCCAGCTATTTGATAGAAACGAGTTATTTAACTTTGGTTACATAAATATGAAGAATCACTGTAATTGAAGAATGTGACTTTTATTGTTCAAATTGGCAGTTTAAAATGATCTGACGAATTTGGTTTTTAGAATAATCACGGGAGGGTTCGAATTTAGAAAAATAATTTCGGTCCATAAATTGGCTCGAAAAATTGACCAAAATTAATTTTTCTGATGCCGTCACGTGTTACCTCCTCCTTTTGGACCAAAATTTATACCATCCCGTAATTTATTTATGTTTATTTTTCTTGCGTTTCGTAAGGTTTGAAGGTGTATTACATGCATAGTCACATTTATCACATTTATAAGATTTTTCGCCAGTATGAAGATAAATATGAGTGAAAAGATTTTGTTTTTCTTTGAATCCTTTATTGCAATATTCGCATATCGATTACGCTGTCGAGTTTTGAAGTTACAATCTGGACATTTAAATTTTTTTCGGTGTTATGAACTTCAAAATGTTTTCTGAGACGCTCAAAAGACGCTCCGACATAACTGCATTGTTCGCATTTGATTTTTTTGAAGAGTATGGTGTTGAATAGTATGATTTTTTGAGCTAAGAGTCTTTTTAATATTACAAAATAACTTTGGGCCTCAATCAAAACTCATCTAAGACCCATCACGGGCAGGGCTCCCAAATACGACTTGGTCGTCCTGGGTCGTATTGAATACAAGGTCGTTCTAGTCAGTACGCGGTACGAGTCGTGAATACGAGGTCGTACTGGTACGAGGTCGTACTAGGAGCCCTGATCACGGGCCACGAGGAGAAGAACTATGGCACATTTGAAATTTCCCTTTTCGAGCTGTAATTCTTCTCCCGCAGACATTGTACTTGCGGATGGGCTTATTTTGCAACAATCCTGAGTGTGTCGCGTACTCACAAAACTTACATGTGAGAGTCTTGGGTCCATGCGTTTTCATATGATTTTGAATTGTTGCTTTATATTTTGTTGAAAATTGACAAATATCACATTTGAAAGGATCTCCATCGTGTTCAAACATGTGTCTTTCCAACTGTGCTTTTCTATAACAAGAAAAATCACAAACTTGACATTCGAATGATGGTTTAACACCCTCGTGCACGAATCGAAAAAGGCTCACTATGGCCTCTGGTGATAAATACCAAAATATTGATATCCCCAGAATCAGGTTAATTCCCGGATTCAATACCGATTTATGAAAAGAAAGAAAATCGGTTGCACAAAAAAGTTATGCCGATTTCTTATCCAGGAATTCAACCTACCTATATTCATAGTCTATGTAACATAGCATTGAAGCCAAAAAAGTGATAATTAATAAAACGTTGACTTTGATCAAATGAAGTTCAAAACGGAGTTCGTTATGTCAAGCGATTGGCAGATTCGAACGATAGTCAATAGGACAATTAAACCCGAATTGAGACAGTGACTGTTAAGTTCATTAAAAACCTTGCCAGTGACCATCTATCAAAAATTGAGACGACCGACTTGAGATGACTTCATTAAACTGTTTTGATAAAGTATTGTTTTACGTTTTATGTTGTCCAAGTAAGTTTTATTTAAAATGCCATTTGATAAGGAGCTTGAAATGGTGAAGTTTCCAGCCTTTACTTAGAGGGATTTCAGTTTAGATGGTTGAAGATCAAAGAAATCGATGCCGCTTTCTTTATATCGATAACGCTATTTTTCAACCATCTTAAATAAAACTCATTTTAGATTTCTTGTCTGATTATTGTATTTTAGAACATATCGAAGACGAGTTGGTCTACATCGAAACGCAATTAGTAAATAAAGAAAGTGAAAGTGAACATGAGACTGAATCAAGTAGCGAAAATGATAGTGACTTCTTTGATTTCGAAGATGGACTCATTGAAAACATAGAACATGTTGAACGTAACAACGATGACGAGGTATTTCTGATCTTGTATGGTAAGATGAAATTAATTTTCTCCGCCTATTTTAGGACGCCGAAGCTGTAGAAAATGGCAGTGATGAGGGTAGTGATGGTGATCTCGATGACGAATATGATGCTGTTTATTACGATTATGAAAAATGTTTAGCCTGAAAATCTTAAAATGTTAAGCCTTGTATCAAAGGAATGAAATGTTATAAGTATCATCGTGTAATATTTTCTGTGTATTTTAATAGTTCAAGTTTGAATAACCAGTAAAATGGAACTTTGTTTTGTCGAAAGCGAGCACGTCTGGCGTCCGGGGTAATCCTTGTTCAGGAGAAACACCAGTCTCTGTCGAAATATTTACATCAGATGGCATCATGGCAACCGGGTAGAGCTTCATTTTGCATTCATAACTAACACATTTTCATCATCTTTGAAGGAAACATAGCTTTTAATGGTTAGGTTCAATTGAATATAAATATGAGGTTTGAGTCTATGGTTGACCTTTGATCTAGGCTAGATCATTTAAACAGGATCATCTGGACTAGATCATCTGCTAAAAATAACCGGACCTTCCATCAGATGAAGTATAAGCAGCGTTTGAAATACCGTTTGAATGATTGACTGGCGTTGAACTTTTTGTGAAGTGATTTAGAATAGAATTCTGGCCGCTATTCTGATGATCTTTAGCTGATATGTTTTGTGTCACATGATTGGTTGATTCGTTTATAGAAGTAACTTCAGTCTGAGTCGACATTGGCTTCAGCACTGGAGTCTGTTGAACCGGAATCAAATCCCAGTTCGACGTCAGAAGAGAGGCACGGGCCTTTGATGACAACGTGTCACCCGGCAAATGAGCAGGATAATACATACTTAATATTTATCTTATTTTTATTATTCATATAAATAATATTAAAAATGACAAATGCATCAAGTCTCATTGAAGGAGCCTTTCAAGGACCACACATATGTTATGACTCATACTTTATGATGTACCTCGGTCCGGGGTTATTATCAAGAATTTCTTCAATGTGCGTGATTTGATCATCTGATTTCGGTCGTAGATGATATGGTGGGATGCCACTTGGTGGCGCAAATGATTGCATTGTATTTAACTCGTAACGTTGTTTGTAACAGCTGGAGCAACAAAATTGAAATAGATACATGAAAGATAATGTACATGAGATGAGGATGAGAATGAAACATACTTGGAAAACCAACTGAAAATATTTTCTATAAGTAGAATGAATTCCCTGAGAAATTGTAAAATTTTTGAATTTTTTGAGATTTTTTTTAAATCATTGAAAAAAATTCAAAATAAGCCCGAAATCGCTTATGAATGTTTTGAAAAACTAACCATTTCGGTTTTGGTTTTCGAGCGTAATTATTACGTAATAGTGTCACATGACGTAAAAACAAAGGTCACCAACGTTCTTTTTGGTTTAAGTTTATCCCATGAAAGTGTTCAAATATAATACCAGGGTACATTTTTGAAATGGTCTCACGGAATTTAGTCTATCTAAACCCCCATGCTCTCTTTCGAGTGTCTTTTGGCCCGATTCCCGCTAGCTGTGCTAGAGAGCACTCAACACCTCAAAGCGAGCCTGGGACTTTATAAGTTATGTATTTATTTTTACGGTGTAACGAATCAAAAATGTGAACTTACCTTACGGTCATCATCATCAGGAAGAGGCCAGTGTTTTATACCGGGAATATAACCGGGACCGAGGAACGAACCAAAATAGAATAAAGCAAGAGCAAGAAATTGAAAAATGGCCATGAGTGCATGCCAGATCGCTTCCAGATACCGCCCTCGTCCATCGTAATTCAAACAGCTCATACATTTAACCGCATAGCTTAATTAACTTGTAAGTCATGTAAACATGCTTTGGACATGACGGACATAAAAATGGTCCATTTCCGAATTGGTTGCTATTAGTGAACTAAGAATAAATTCAGAGCCTGGCCGAAGATCAAATGCGAATATTTGTGGTTTTCATAGACTTGAAATTCATAAGACTTGAACTTCTGTTAAACCATGAAGTCTTTCACTTGAACGACTGCGAAAATAGGCGCATAACGAGCCATGTGACATGAATTGTTCAATAATAGATTTTCATCGGTCATGGGGAAAACGTTATAGCCACCTTAATAATGTAACCAAGGCAGTGAAAGAATTGACAAACATAAAGACGAAGAAAGTAAGTTCCGTTCTTCTTTCCGGAGGAGCGGCCAACCAGAATAAAATCAAACCTCCCAGTGTGCACCATATTGATATCTAAACAATGGATGTTATTTCAAACACATAATCTCGAAAAGGGGCTGAGAATGCACGTCGAACCTTATTTCAAGATCAAAATCAGAATTCTGATAAGACGTTCAACAAAGTCAAAAGTCCGATAAATTAAAAAAGATTTTATCGGTCATTAATTTGAAGACATTTAAAATGAGGTGTTAATTAGGTAATATCGTCTTTATAATTACGCTTTAATGAAGAATTATGATGTTACCATGAGGATCCATGGCAATATGTTGGGCGGAACTAATTATTAATCTCAC
>SCLD01095421.1:0-11761 GCA_004367895.1 Oikopleura longicauda | reverse complement strand
CGAATTCCCAGGGAATCGGACAAAAAATTGGATATATTCAGAATCAGCACGATTCACTGAGTCATTTCCCATTTTTTGAAATCAAAAAATCGCTCACCCAAAAAAGTTATGTTGATTCCTAATCCCGGAATTCAACCTATCTATGAAGGACCGTTGAAATTCCGTCTTTGGACGATTTTCGACTTATTCCTTTATATATTGGTATGGCATAAAGAACGTGTCGACGTGCAAGAACAGTTTCTCGTATCGCCATGACTTAGATTGGATCTTTTAAAAAATAATCTATTGAAAAAGTCGATATTGACTGTTCAAAATGACTTTAATTATTAACCATTATAGAGAAATTAAAAGAATCCCATCTTTATTAAAATATCTTTTCAATTCGCGTAGTTTGTGTTTTGATATTGAGTAATCTTGAAATTCTAATTCGTTAAATTTTTCGTTTAAATCGGCATGTTCCGTTTGAACCATCACCTAATATAAATCAAATAAAATGCTCAACATAGCTAAATCTTACAAAACCGTCGGTTTTTGATAATATGTCACTTCGTATAATTTTGCCTCCAAGAATAAGAGTGCCACTGAAAGCGTGCTATTTTAAATCTGTTCTATGAGGGTCGAGGTTTTTTACCTTCGATTTCTATATTCAGATTTTTCAATATCTCTTTCACTGACTGTTTTCTTTCCTTTGCACATTGGACAACTTTTTTTGTGGTCATAATTTTTACCAACATGATTTGTCGTTACTGAAATAAACATTGATTCTTATTCAGAGCCTCTGAATTTCAGATGCGCTCATAATAATTATAACTAAATAAAATATCGTATTCTGTTCACAAAGAGGAGAAAGTGGAGAACGACTCTCCGAATATACAAAATAGAGGGCGTCATTGAGAGAATAATGATATTTGTTTAGTTATACATGATATATGGACATTAAACATGAGGTTTCATTTTGTACCTATATTTATAACACCATTTCCACAGCATTTTGGACATTCTTTAACTTCGCTAGATACCACCTTGAAGTGGTCATATGGAATATAATTTGAATAAGATTTCGAAAGTTGTTTCTTATTGAGATTCTCTTCAATTTCAAAGATGTCATCATTCCGTCCTTCGACTGGTGTCCTAACTGTCCGCGAAATCGCATTTTTGATATATCTGTAACGATGGTTTATCATCAATCGAACGGTTTCGTAAATCCATCCTTGGTACGGAAAAACGTCCACCGCCGAGAACATATTGAAGAAGCCAATCCTAGTTATGACATATTTATATGCTACACTAAACTTGAATGTTAAAACTGTAACTTTTCTTTGTTTTTGAGTCGAGCCAGTTTTGCAACATTCAAAACAATCCGATTTCTCGCCATAAACTTAAATTTTGATTAAAATACACGAGTTTGTTTAGGATACTGTAGACAACGTTAATAAAATTAGTTTCTTCGTGTGTAATAATAAGGAAATTAACTAAATAATTACCATTTTTATTGATTATTTAAGATATGTTTCGATTTCTCGAGTCAAAGTTATTATTTTTCTGAAAAAAAAATCAAACTTACGATAATAATCTTCGCATAAATCCCGCACGATTATTTCACCAAGCTGATCCAAATTGAGTCGTTGAAAATCTTCAAAGCCTTTTTTCATTTTACTATTCTGAAAAGTAAGTTTTTCACAATTTACTCGAATTCACGTTACGCCGACTGATAGTTTTTTAATAATTGATGATCGTTGAGTGACTGGAAGAGTTTTTCCATTATAAAAGAGCTTTAGGGTCAATAAGGGTTTTCTCATTTGCTCTTACTCTACTTTTTATTATCGAAATCGAAGTACCGGTATATAGATTTTTTTAAACTAACTACATTAAGGATTGATTAAACTTTTTTTTACATGCACATAACGAGAAAGGCCGATCAAGAAAGAACATAAATAGCATACGAATAAGCGGAATTGTTCGGCCACCTATATTTTGGCCAGAATTTCCGTGGTTTTTAAATACAAAGTTTGATATTCTCTCTGACGCGTTTTCATACAAGGACGAATGAAGGACATCTTTCCCGATAAATCTGTAATCTTAAATGGCGGCGGTAACCTGCTTACATATTTTACATCGACCGATTTGTCTTGGACCCGATAATTAGTCTTATAATTTGGGTTCATTAATAAAGTCGCATCGTCTTGGTCTTATGGGTATAATCATCTTCATATTACATGTTGCATGCAACATTCATCTGGTAAATTCATAACGAATGAAGTTGAGAATCATTTTCAGTTTGCTGGGCTCATTTTGATTTTTGTTTATCCTGATATCAATTAGCATAATGTTAGAGAGTCTAATTTAGAGAGTATCATAACTTATGTTGCATAAGCAACGTTTTTGATTAACCCTTTTTTAGAAAATTACAACATTTCAGAAAATTAAATTAATTTATATTTTTATTAGATTTTCTGTGTGTAAACATGTTATTAATATTTATATGTATTTGTTGAAATTGAACTAGTATCACTTTTTGCCAGATTTATCGTTGCTCTTGAGGAAATCACAGAATCGCGTCTAACTGATGAGTTTGCACTCTGATTGGTTGATTCTCTTCGACTACGTCGGATACTACGATTTGAATTACCGATTCTTCCCATGTCGGAATTTTCTGATTGGCTCATACGTTTTGCGTCACTGTTATCAAATCCAGCTCGACCCATACTCGGCCTACGACTTCCTGGTGTTGTTCTAGAATTCACTTCAATAAGACGTCCGCCAGCTGAACTCGTTCTCCGTACATTTTGATGCCTTTGAAAAAGTTGGTTAACTTTTAGGAAATATAAAAGTTATTATATTCCAATTAACTTACCCATTTGAAACTGAATCTCTATGTCCTTTCATTGATGCTCTTGCCTGACTATTTCTAGCTTGGCTTGCTCGTTGAGGTCCTCTTTGTTCTGACATTGGTGTTTGCCTTGGTTTCTGTCCTCCAGGCATATCCGAAAATGCAACTGAAGTCCGCCGTGGACCTTGGTGATGTCCACCATTACTCAGACCAACATTTAATTTTTCAGCTTCTTCCTCTGCTTTTTTTACTTTTAGAATCGATGAAATATCAGTTAGTCCGGAGATTCCGTTGGTTGGGGCCATACTGGCGGATACACTTGTCCGTCTTATCGTACTTCCCGCCATGGACCCGGCGATTGACTGTTTTCTCGGGGCATCATTATATTGCTCCAAGTTTTGATTTGCTTGTGGCTCAAGTTTTGGTCGTTGATGGCGGAGTGAATTGTGATGAAATGACTCACGTCTTTCAATGATTTTTATTCTGATCAAAGTACCTACTAATCCCAATTATCACAACTGCAGAGCTGAAAAAGATCAAAAAGTCTTAATTCAGGCTAGATTTCGAAATAGAATGAACTTGAAAAATCAATGCCTGAATGGTACCGAATGAATATCTCGTTTTTCTTGTTCCAATTTTTCTTTTATTTTCTTTCTATTGTCATTATTTATTTTGTTCGATGCTAAATAGAAACTGAACATGAATTTTCCTGCTATCGTATCAGTAAAATGTTTATGATAAAAAATCTGGCCTAGAATCGAATTTTGTGCAAATGAAAATACACCTGCTAAAATGTACCTGCTAATAATTTGAAATGAGCATCGTTAGTATCGTCATACCGCAATGAATTTAGTTTATCTTCTCTGTCCTCTCCCTTTTTCAATCCACACAGTAAACAACTAAACAAGACTCTTAAACTTGGTATGACCCCTGGTGGTCAGGTCAATTTTTCTATTTTTTTTTACTAGGTGGTCTGTTGTATTTAACTGCATAAAACTATATATCTTGAACACTTCTACAGGTTGAATGGTGAAATGATTTATTTCTCGGTACCTGATTAGTCTATTTTTTACTGAACTTCTCTCTTCATTCATATCAAAATGTGATTAGTGTAAATTCTAGCCCTCTGGACGAAATCGACAATCGACAAAATGGAAGATCTTTGCCCTTCTTGTAGGGTGGCTATACGAGTTTTTTTCTGTTTACTAGAGTATAATCAATCCGTAATCGTTATCACGGCATGATCTTTAGCGCCTTTTCAGTTCAAATAACTTAAAATCGACGCTTAAAAAGTGCTGATAGGGCAATAAATTTGAGCTTTTTTAAAACGTTCCGGAAGGGTTTCCAAGGGAGAAGATACTGTTGGAAAAGGGTTGAATAGCAGAAAGTGTGAAGTCATGTCTAAAGTACATTTTGTACTCTATATATTAAATTGAAAGCACGATTAGAAAGAGAATTCAGGATATGAGCAGTAATACATTGCTCAATTTTGATATAAATTATGAAGACATTATACGGACGAAACCTGACGAGCCTTTAGGACAGGTTTATCATCAATTTTCAATAATGTTCAAACAGAAATAATTTAGGATTGTGGTGTTAGCTCATTGGTTGATGGACCAGATCTCACTGTAAGGAAATGCTTGACAGGTGGATGTAACTGTACTACTGTCGACAATTACGAAACCCCCTTGATTTTGGTGAGATATTGATCTTCTTTCTCTGGCTACACCTTTTCATCCCCTTTTTATTCAGACTGGATTCATCATATGGCTATTATCACTTTGGATTTCGCTTTGGGTAGGGTGTCGCCAACGGATAGTGGATGGTCAGTCAAAAAAGCTATGATAATGCCAAAATTTCTTTATCTTATATCACCAGTTTTAGGAACGGGACATGCTGCAATCAAATGATCACGTGAAATCACTTATAAAATGACAAGGATGACATAAAATGTAAATCAAATTAAATTGTAACGTGACCGCCACATATTCCGTGATTCTACCGGTTCTTTAATGTGACCAAAGTGAAAAATGAATAATGTGAAAATATTGAGCATACCGTATGCAGCATACGGTGAACTGGTCTGTTTCCAAGGGTGCAGTTGAATGCTGGCCTCAAAATAACCCTTATAGTATAGACTTTATAGTTATAACTTATAAGGCTTATAGTATAGTGAAATACTATTTAAGTATAAGCCTTATACTTAAATAGTATTTCACGACCGGTTAAACATGCTAATTATATAAGCGTCTAAAATTAAAAAACTTAACATGCAGTGGGTACCAATTCACCTGATTTTCGTTATCAAATATGATATATTATATGCAACATACAGTTTGTCCCTTACTTTTGTTCAAACACTTTTCAATCTGCTTGATTCCATATACTTGAGCCGTCTTCATGGTAATTCATAAGTTTTTATATGATTTTGTTAAGATTTTTTTTACAAATTTTGGATTGAACTTCACAAAATGAATTTCAAAATTAAGATATTATGAATACAAATTTGGTCCAAGAAGAATTCATTCCGTGGTCAACTCATTCTGACGTTCTACCTGGACTGGAAACCTTTTACAATTTTTACATGGTTTTGATAAGGTTCAAGAATTATTTCTAAATCTACGAAATCGTTTTGATAGTCAGAATTCGGTGCGCCGCGCAACAACCCCAATTTAAGCTGATTTTTTCGATAAAATGTATCGAAAACTCTTGGAATTAAACTTGTGTGTATCCACCCAATTTTGTGTATCCACCTAATCAGTCATTTTGATAGGCATTAAAAATGATATACTGTCAGTACTCGACCTCTGAGCTGCTGTTGAACAGAGTGCTTTTAATTGTGCCATAATCGAGAAAGACGAACATACAGTGACACGACCTCTGTAATCAATCCCGATTTATGACCATCAATCATTCGGGACACACATGAAGAATATTCTATCTAAATAAATCGGTTCTTCTGGCCACTAAAGGCCATATGGCTAAATCTTGAACCAAAGTAAAACTGGTCGTCTCTGGTGTCAAACTAATGGTTGTTGCATATTTGGTTACAAAAAATATCGAAAAAACAAGCCAAATTCCTCAACAATATCGAGATCGTTATTCCTATTGGAATATATTGGGATGATGGCTTTGATTAAGTGGGAACAGCCACGCGGGGGCTAGTTGTGGGATCATACACGTGGTTAATATAACAGCTGTGAACAGCTTCCGATTCATAAATTGTCAAATAATAACGAATCAAGGTTAAACTTTAAGCCCAACCTGTCAACCGAAGATTTCATATTAAATGTTCGAGTTGTAAAATGACAGATAAATATCGAAGCCCCGGACAGATATCAACAGAGCTTTACGGTTTGCTTTTCGTTGACTGGTGGATTATATTGTTTCAACAATTTTATAACCATAAGTATACATTGATACAAGTCAAATAGGATCTAAAATGTGTAAATTGATTATGATTTCCTAGATGAAGCGATGATTTGTGTTCTGAAGTGTTAATCATTTCTGACTCGCAATCAGTTATATTAATCTATCACTATTGCTTTCGTGGTCATGTCCATCAAACTCAATTCAGTGTTTTCATCCCGGCCACAAAACATACCACTAGATTACAGTTATTTAGGCTAAATATGTCTTCGGAAACTAATAAAGTGGGGCGCATCTTCCCGATGATCATCGTGTCTTTACTGTCCCGGACCGAATGACCATCGGGAAGAGACCCCCTCTTTAGAATGAAAGATCCATGCTAAGACAACTTTATCACAACAAAAGCAATATTTGGAGTAGCTTATTATGGGTGTGTTATCTGCAATTATTTTGGATTTCTTTATGATATGTGGTATGGTGTTGAAACTCAGCTTAAGAATAAAGGAAAGTTTACAAAACAAAAATTTTAATTACGTGGTAAGCAGCTTTCACACAGTAGAGTGGAACACTCGGTCTCAAACTTGCAGACATAAGAGTGGAACGCTATCATATGATTTTGCAGATAAAGTTACACTCTAATGTGTGCAAATTCAAGACCGGTTGTTCCACTCTATTGTGTTGCAATAAGATAAAAAATGATATATAAAAGAAGAAATTTAAATCGCAAAAGTTTGGAAACAGTTTGAATACAACCGATTCGCAGCCCTTTTGATTATAATTGGCATTGTTTGGATTAACTGCTACAGGTGAATAACTAAGAAATGATCTCAAAGACAGTCCATGACTAGAATTTTTTTCCTATAGGCTATAGGGGTTACACATTAGAGTGGATCATCCGGTCTTAAACTTGCACACATTGCGATGCACTCTTAAGGGGGCAAGTTCGAGATCAGGTGTTCCACTCTAATTTGGGACCTCCCTATAGGTAGGCTCAATTCCGGGATTTTGTCCAGATTCTATACGAATTAAGTTTGGAAAAAGTTATTGGCTAAAATAATGAAGAATACAAAATTTTCGAACTCTAGAATTTCGAATCTGGAAATCGACTTTTTAACTTTTGCGTGGGTGTGCGCATGGGTGGGCATCCTCCGGCATCTTTCAAAAGTATACGATACGATTCTATGATGAATTTGCGACATTTCGGAAAAATGACAGCTGTGCAAAAAAGTCCGGTTCTATATATAGCCCCCTATAATTTGTTTCTACTAGACTAGTACTAATTGTTACAAATGCTCAAGATGGAAGTTCTATCCACGCTGATTGTTTTTATTACTATCAAGAATCAAATGCAATTTACTTGGATCCTTATAATCTTCAATGTCTTACTCCACAAGGTTAATAACAACATGTTTTATACGTATTTCTTACGTTTCTCTTTCTATAATTAGAGACTTTTCAAAGTCAACTTCAACATCTAATTTATGGTTTAAAATCTTTATTTAAGATTTCATATTCATTGTGGCAGTACTGACAACCACAGTAGCAAGCTTGCTGGTGCTTCCGATTATCGAGATGACTGAACGGAAGCCACTTTTTCTAATTCGAAAAAGCAAAATGATCAAACCGGAAGATTATGAATCACTTTTCTAAGCGAAATTCGCTTTTTACTGCTTGATGTTTTACCCTTGCTGATGTCAATAATTAACACTTTTTTTATATTTTAAAGTTTTTGAATTTACATTTATACAGTATTAAATAAAATATTGAGTAAACAAATTAACCACCCTTGGGCGCTTTTTTATCTTTTCCAAAACCCATGCCATTATTATCCATTTTATCAGATTGACAAGAATCTATTGAACAGCCTGTTGAGCTCCAATGTTTCCAACATTGAAATTCTCCAGCTTTGAAAAAACATTCTTGGCGATATTCTCGTCGTTTAACTCCACCAGGTATTTTTATACATTCAACTTTTGATGAAATCCATCCTTCATTACTCCAGTTATATTTATCTTCACACTTGCCACCCGCTGAAATTTATAAAGTTTGAGTTCAAAGTTAATAAGGGTCTAAAAAGAGTGTTCTCATTTGACTTAAAAAGTGCTCGTTATTTTTGAATATGCCTTATTTATGTTCTGTTATCCATATTGATAGCCTTGGTGATCACAGATGAGTCAATTTCAAGTTAACCTGGAATGGGGTCTTTGCATGGTACAGCTGCTGAGGTTGTTGAAATACACTTGTTTCCTTTCTGCTTGAATTCTTCCCACTCGGGCTTTTCGCCTACGTAATCCGTGGGCATAGCAGCTGGTAACCCGCGAAGCCGTTTTCGCTTTTTTGGTGTTGGTTTTGTCGGTCGTACAGCTGATTTTACTAAAACATATAAGTGATAAACGTGACCATGGTTCGGATCGTTAGACGGCTTTGATACGTAGATTTAAAACCTAGACCGAGTGACTCGATTTAATACCGTTCTGGATGCAGATTAAGCAAGTACATCGTGCTTTTCATTGGTCCTTGAAATTTTAAAGCAATATTATTTACTATTATTGGTTGTAAAATTACATGAAAGGAAGTCTATCGTGAAGTTTTCAACCCTCGGCTTAACTGAGACCTAAAGGGTTAGCCTAAGTCGGTTAGGGATATAAAGTAAGGCGACGTTTTAGGATGAACTACATCCTATCGATAAATACTTATTACTTTAAGGTATCTTAAGATAAACTATCGCTAACTTATGCTGTACTTAGTACAATAACGTTTTGACAACATCTTTATCGAGTTCTTTGGTGGGACAAGGCGGTCTCAAAGTATGTTTAAGTAAATCAGCTCATACTATAATATCTATGACGCCCTTTCTAAGTACAGATTTTCAAACATTTCAGGTACGAATTTTTGAAACCCTTTCTCAGTCCGACTGAAACAATACCTTTCAAATGATTTATAACGTTACCAAAAGGTACGTAAACCCACTGAATAGCTTACACTGTGGTTTAAATGGAGATTTCTTTAGCGGATATCTTCGTACCTCGACTTTTGTACTTTTGAGCCACCAGCAAGCACTAGAAGTCTTTAGATAAATAATTAGACCAGTGATGAATCTCATATTTTCTCTATTCAGCACCGTTCATGATTTTACCTTAACGATGTTAACGGCCGTCGTTTTTCCACCTCCGATACTCTCGAGCATCATCATGCGGTGATGAAAAACGCGGACGAAATATTGCTAAAGGAGGCGGATTCGAAAAATCAGTTTAGATTCACAATACTAATAAATATATTTATTAGAAGTAAATGTCAGGATAATGTTATAATATTGAAATATTATTTTTTTTTATTTTGGCAGTGGTATTAGTATTTTGACATAGTTTACCGGAAAATATCCGATCGTTCCATCCACCTTGCCTTCGTACCACTCATCATCAAGCTTTGACAAAAGGTCAATTTTTTGACCCTCGTATATTGATAATTCACCATAGTTCTTTGCATCAAAGTCATACAACGCTGAAGAAAACTTTCATTGGTCATGTTTAATTGGTTGACTCATGTGACATGTCCGTTTGACCGATGATGTCATGTCCGACTGACCAATGACGTCATGTTCGATTGCGTAAGTTGTGATTACATAACCCGAAAATCGCTTTAATTAGCTTTATGATCGTGAGATTCTTACCTATACAGGATGGTTTAGAGGGATCGATCGAATCTTGTGTGGAGAATGTATCATCCAAATTGTTTCTGTATTGATGTCTCAATATCTGAACCGGTTGATTCTGTGTTGGTACATTGCCAGGATTCGTACTCACAGTTTCGTACTCATATTCAGATTCATTGAATGAGTGATTCATTGATTCATTCAATTTTCCTGATTTTGGTGGTGACTTATTTTTAAACAACTGGTTAAGAAGAAGCCCATGACCATCTTTCTTATTATTATTCTTGTCAGAAACTGGTTCGGGAGTCGAAAATCGTGATTTGATCTGCTGCGGAAGTGATATCGAGTCAGTATTTATATTTAATGTATCATCTAGTGTATGCATTGGATTCAAAGTAATCGTTTCAGGCAGCGGTAAATCAGCTGATATAACACAATTTCCGACTTGTTCTTGTAGAGGCTCTAGCAACCGACGATACTAAAATTTTAAAAATAAACATTACTGTCGTTTTGCTTCAAAGTATTTTACCTCTGACTGATATTCGCCTAGAATGGCAATTGCACTATACAGCTCGACAATCTTCTTTCTGTTTCTTGAAATGAAATTATTCATTCTAGCGGCAACCTCTTCTACAAAAACATCCAATTTTTGTTTTGCAATTTTGGTAGTTACCATGCTAAATTTTTTAAAAGCTGATCAAACAAGAATGATGATGATGATGGCGCTAATGAGCAATTGCACGTTTTAAATGAGAACTTACTTTGCTTTTCCATGGATTGCGTCATATTCTATTCGTTTTTTGCTAAGTTTTTTTCTCATCTGATTTATCTCTTTTGCATCTGTGATTAGTTCCTGTTTAACCGGTCCAATGAATCTACTCTTGATCAAATAGTCTCTTTCTGTTTTTATTTTAGCGATATTGAGAAAAACTTCTCCAGTTCGAGCCAATGCTGGACCAAGCATATTATCTATTCCCAAGACTTGACCATGGCTTAACAGAACGCTTCCAAATGCTTCTTCACTTTGTATTACTGCTTGTTTTCGTAAAATATTGGTATAACTCATTGATTCAACCGCTAGGTGATGCCGATTCCTAAAATACATAGTTAATTTGGTTCTAAAATTAATAGCAAGGTTTTGTTGAGCTTATTTAACAAAAGTCAAAATCCGGTACATTTCGGGAAAACTAATTTGTGAAAAATAGGATGAATTAACAGAAAGAAACTTTATTTACCGAAGCATATTTTTATTAAAGACGGGTGCCTCTTTCCGATGGTCATTTAGAACGAATTCCGCGGGCTACGAATTCCAAGAGGGCAGATAAGAGACGACGACTATCGGGAAGGTGCACTTCTCAAGTTTGACAATTTGACACGTTCGAAACTTTCAACGAAGCACTTTTTGAACTTACTTTGATTTAGGTTGTAAATAATAAATAAATGCATCGCAAATCTCTCTGAGGGCTTTCTGGAGTACTTTATACTCTTTCTCTGCTCTTTGAAAATGCTCTTTGAAAATCTGCATCGAACTCTGATGGATTCGTTATGTGTAAAATTTCTTTTGTTGTTTGTAAATTGATCCAAAAACTTTTTGCAATTTTGCTTAATATAAATGAGTTAGGCATGTCACACATGTCGCATGTGATGTTGGTTAAGGGTGTCTTGCCCATTTTTTTAAACTTTCTCCGATTCGAATGAAAATTAGGTACTTATTTCGGCTCAGGGCTACGATAAAGTCTCAAAATTCGGTACATTTAAAAAATGGGCATTTAAAGACTGGTTAAAATCGGGCGTAACGCCCTTAAGTGCTCACCTGGTACCATATTCCACTTTTCTCAAAAATGTACTTTTGGTTGGACCATTTATCGACGACATTTCGATATGTCTTCCAAATATTTATCTCGCCG
>SCLD01095410.1:0-11766 GCA_004367895.1 Oikopleura longicauda | reverse complement strand
GACTGGCTCAAGTGGGCAACTCACAATTGAGGTGATCACAGACGGCTCAGGTTGTGTAGTTGACAATAGCGTCTTGAATTGTAAAATGCCGTCACTCTCGACGGGAGACGAAAAGCACTCGCGGGAAAAGAACAATTCGCTAGTTTCATCCGTCACGGTCATCGTATGATTGTAATTGCCCCACATTGACTCGGCGGCATCGAGTGTGGCGGCAACTGGACATGCAATGTCTGGTTCAGCAAGCAATTGCAACGACGTTACTTGTATGTGGGGGTAAAAGTAGGCCAAGCAGTTTAATTCGACTGAATTTAGTAGATAGCGAAAACATTGGGGTTATCATAGGCGTCACCTGATATGCTTGCATGAAAGTTATCAGCGCAATTTGCCTCAAAGATAGGTGTGTCCGTACATTTGGTGCCGAGTTCTAAATTGTAACATAAGTGTGTCTCTATAACAATTTAACGAGATTACTTACCCGTTGCTGATACTATACACAGGGCGACTAAAAGTTGTAGCTTGGGCATGTTGCGATAAATGGTAAGTAAGTCTTGTGAAACAGTAATTCAGTTGTGCTGCAATCGCAATCGTGAATAAATTATAAAATAATTCGGGGTTAGAAACCAGTTTCTGACACCAAAGAAAATTGCAATCGCCCGCCATTTTAAGTTTTATAGTTTAGAGTAGTTATGACGAGGAGAGAGACTAGAATTACTCTACTGGAACAATGCGTCACTTAGCTTGGGGCGAATGAATTGTAAAGTAACTAAACCACCACATTCATACATTACGAGTTGAGCAAATAGTCACTAGGAGAGAGTGAGTGAAATCATAATAGACATTCAACAAGACAGAGAAAGAAACGACATGTCAGAAAAACGTAAAGATTGGAAACGATGTGGCGGGATTTTATGCATAACATTGTCGTGTGGTGAGTGCTAGTGTTAAAACATAAGTACAACAAATCAACGTGATCCTTATAGCTGCTCTGGCCATTCCCTTCTTTATTTTATTTGGCATTGATTTTGCCGAGAAACGCGAATGGTGGGAGGATAATGGCAAGTGGGAAGTCCAAATGCCTGGCGATATCTGGCTCTACTTTGCACTCATCATGCTCAACTTTTCGTGGGCCTTTGCATGCATGTACTATAGGTTTGTTTTATTGTAGTTAGTTCCCAGTACTTCACTGTTCTGTTCAGTATGACATTCGATGCAAAACTTTACGAATTTGACAATTCAATGGTGACAATGCGAAAAGCGAGTGGCGTCTCGAACCCGGCTCTGGACACAACGTCAGACATTTATGACGCGCGTGGTTACTGAACAGTTTTATTAATTTTGTACAAATAAATCAAAGTGACACTCGGTGTCTTCATTAGAACTACATTTATGAGCTTTAATAACCCACGGATTTCCCGTTTCGGGCTTGTTAAATTCTGTGAAATGATTCTGTGAATCATAACAACTGTCATTGCTAAAATGGTCTGAGACAACTGAGCTCATTGCGTTAAGAAAATCATGTCAAGTTTAATGGCAAGCGCGAGAATGGCCGAGATCTGCCCGTACGTATTCCTTTTATGGTTACAAATGACTGACTCTTACTAAGAGATTATCAACTGAACGTAATCTGCTCTCAAATTTGCCTGCTTGACTTTGACGTCTGTATGAGCAATTGCAATGATAATTCAGCATGCGAAGGCAGTGGTATAAAAAACGCACACGCTCTCATTTGACGTAATGAAACATAATTAGGTTAGCAGCATCTCAAGTTTCCAGCATCTGATTCATGCAGCTTGATTTCCCATGAACGTAATCAATATAAAAATGCATGTAATATCAAGTGCTGCGTTCATTGCCATGTTGTGCAATACCACAAAAAGACAACTGCTACCAAAACACCTTTCGCTGTACGGACTCATGTCCATGTGGTTCTGAATGCCCCGCGGGTTGTGTTAGTTGCGCCAGTTCAATATGCTCATGTAGTCACGGGGATAACACAAAAAGATTGATTTTCGGGATCTCTATAGTTATGATTCCCGAATGAAAGTGATCCGGAGAATGATCCTGACTTTTTGGTCTGTCGCGACTGGGCTGATAATAACTATCGTATGTGCGTTGTCATGTGCCCGCCTCACGATGCCCTCTGTATATCCGAATGTACAAGACTTTATGACGACGACTTTGACAACTGTCCATGTCAAGATGGCTGTCAAAATGGATGCCCATGTCCGGTGTACGAGTGTGGTGAAGAAGCTACGACAAGCTTGGAAGCTACATCAACAACTACGGAAGTTCAAAGTTTGTCGACGACTACGATGAGTACCACTTCAGCAAGTACGGTGACTCCAGTACTCATTCTAAACACCGAAGAACGAACTAATTCACCATTGCTGACCGACATCAATGGCGGCGAGACCAAGCTGCCCAATTTCAGTATGGGTGACGACACGTCCGTATATGGATCATGTTCATTGACATGGCAAAACGACATGTACATTATCGGCGGTCGTGAGGCCTACAGCCGACAGATAAGTCGTATACAACGATGCCGCTTAGTTCGTGTTGGCTCCTTGGATTTTGCGTTGGAGTTGGGCGCATGTACAGGCAGGGCTTTATCTACTTTCGGTTGAGTAAGATTCACACGATTTTGTCTAAGCCATGCAAAGTCGCACGTGGTTTGGTCACGTTATGTTTCAGCGAAGGCAACTCAAAAAGATGCTACTACACGCCGCAATCACCGTTGGGCCAGTTTTATGAGGTGGAAGAGTCGACGCATGAGCATAAGCTAACACGTATCGCATCGTCCAATGCGGAAATCCTTGCTATTGGTAGTCGGCGGCCTGATCATGCTAACGTTGAACTTTTGAACACGTCTTCGTTTGAGTGGTCAATTGGTCCCTCGTATCCTTACGCCGATGCAATAAACTATGCGCCTGTTTTGTTCCAGGACGGTGGTTTTATTGTGTTTGGCGGGTTCACCGCAAACGAACCAATCAGTACCGTGGCGCGGCTTGGAGCCGTCGGCAAACAGTGGGTCAAGTTGGGAGATTTGACCAGACCACGCTCGGATCATGGTGCCATCTTTGTCAATGGGCACTTCTTAGTTCTTGGTGGCGAGAGTCGTGGCGGCGTTGGCGCCATTCAAAGCGAGAAGTGCACCTTGGGCGAGTTGAACCAAATCACATGTGTCTCCCAGTCCCCGTCCCTGTTTCACTATCGCCAGTATCCTGAGCTTTTCCTGGTTGACAATGACTTCTGCTCGGCCGTTTTAAAATAAATTCCTGACATGGCGCCAATTGTTTGACGCATCAAAGTCCGCCTAATCAGCAAGTTTTGTCTTCAAACGGTTAAAACTGTTGTCTCAATGTCATTTCATTACCATGCAAATTCTCGAGACCGGGACGGATTGATCTAATTATAACATAAATCCGATGACTAGATTGCGCTTGGATCGGTGCTCTGAATATGCATATATATTTATCATTCCAAATTTTGGCATCTCCATTCGCAACATTACCACACACGTTGTCACACATTTTGTTTCCGGTTGACAATAAGACATTCAAGAGATGAAGATTTTATCGTTTTTACTATCGAGCGTTCTCGGTAAGTTCACTATTACTGAGACCATGTCCAGTCATTACACAACTTACGCATAGCTCAATCACCCGACTTACAACCCGATAGCCTTGGCAGGGCGGCAATGACGCCGGAGGAAGCGCTCGATTTCTACACGGATATGGAACATGATGAAATTGATCGAGTACTCCGAACGGCCTTTGACATCACCCAGTTCAATCTGGCCGCCAGTAATACGGGCTTTTTCCGCGCAATGGCGGGCGCCCAGTTCATGGACATTCATTTGGACTATGAGCTTTTCGACGAGGTGGATCAGTTTAGCGACGATTTTTTCAAAAGCGAAACGGGGCCCGGCGCATTACATAAAATGGGTATCATTGGTAAGCACAGCAAAAAGAGAGAGGCACTCGGCTTTAAGCCAATTATTGCACGAAACATTCGGCTAAATTGACTTAGTGAGCAAAAAATAATCGCTATTTTGGAGCCCGTTCTAAAGACGTAACGTTAATTTCTTTAGAATATGCGGGATGCGGAGTGGACATAAATGGCGAGCATTTCAACATCACCGATGGCTACGTTACGTCGGAGGGTAACTGGCAATTTAACAAGATCTACACGGGCGACGGGCCTGCTAGCTGGACACATGGCTGGCGATACTTGGGCAACATTGTCGGCCAGGTCTGGAATGGTGGCTTACAAAAGTTGGACTCGCTCGAAACCTCGCGTTACGTCACACAGGCTTTCTTCTACCCAAATGCCGACACAGACTTGAAAACGTGCTCACGAAGCAAAGTGACGCCACTTACGACTAAACCACCTTCTCTCGTAACAACAACTCGACCCGTCGTTCACACCCAGCCAGAGACTATAAGGCCAACGAAACCAACCACGACCGAACTCACAATGACAAACAATGAAGCTTTCGTTGAAAAATGCGGCACACGACTTCGTCAACTCAAAGGACAATATGGCATGGAGACGTTTGATCCGCGTGTCCAGCGACAGTTACAGTATGATAGCCGATCATTAACTTGAAACTAATAACATATTCAGTAAACGATTCACTATCCTTGAGAACATATTGAACAACGCAATCAGTGTACGGCCAGGACGTAACAAGATTCAGATGTTATCAACAGGTTTGACACATTTTTTAAGTTGAGCATAAACTAACTATCTCTCGAATAGTGCCACGAATTGCGCAAAATGCCGAATTGCGAACGGTTTACATCAAATGTTTCAAGAATTTCATACCCGAGGTGTTCGCCCAATTTAAACACAGGAATGTGGTGTGCTTTAGTTCTCATGGCATACGGCATTATAAAATATGAATAACCTAATTCAGCTATCACTTTAAAATAGATAACGTGTAGATAGACAACTAAATGCTTACAAAACTAGCAACCTTTTTAGAAGTAGTGTCACTTATAGTAGTACTTTGTCACTAAAAGTACGCTGATTAGCCCTAATTCACCACCACCAAAACAGTGGCCATCATCTGAAACGTCGGTCAAACAAAGTGTTCAAGCTCGTGTGTGACATAACGCAAAAGCAATCCGATTCGAAATTCTGTAACCGGCTGAAGTAGGTCACAACACATGCGAAGAAGCAGTAACAAATTTGTAAAGCTGTACAGATTATGTAATAAACCTTTTTGTTCAACATGACATTTTCAACCGTCGGATTACTGCGCCCCAGTGCACCAGATAGAACGATCTCGATCCCTTGTAAATATCTCGTCAGATAAACTTGGCGGTCCTGTCTAAGCCCGCAAACATGACCTAGGAATTTGTTCAAACAACAAATACGGTTCTGGGTACTGCCCTGAGAGCCGAGCGTAAGAAATAAACTACTGTCAGTTCTAAGTTGACAATGTTATGTACATAACACTTAGCTCGACAGGGGTCTAAATACAAAAAAATGGCAAGAGCCAACCATAAAACAGCGATAACGATACAAAATCTCACCATAAATCCTTAATCTTCAAAAAGCTGCAGAACAGCTAAACCTAATCATTTTAGGAAGTGGCTTTGGTTTTTGGCGACAAAATTCAAACACTGTAGTTGAATATTTAATATTTTTTATTTTTTCATCGTGAAATCAAAGATGTGCAGCAAGATGAAATTATGTTTAGTCAGTGTAAATATATGTAATGAATTTGAGGATAGATTTCATTTGTCAAGCGATTTTGATATGTTCCACATTGAACATGTTTTTCAGCCATTGCGCCGTTGTGTATTCAACAGCGCCAAGGCATTATTACGTTATTAAACAGGCGCATAGAAAGTTATAGGTGGCAGTTGTACAGGCAAAAGTCAAAAGATGTGAACAAAGCAGTCTAGAAATTGTAGATCTTGCCATACACACCCTTGATGTTTTTCACGTAGTCAACGTACTGCTGCTTGATCGAGTTACGTGCCGTGCACATCAGATTGCTGCTGCCGCTGGAGCAGATTTTGTTCCACATGAAGTGCGACATGATTGGCGATTGCATGTGATGGCCAAAGTGCATTTGGCGGAACATGTTCGACGTTGGCGCCTCCAACAAGGTGGCAAGGGGCTTGTTCGCCAATGGTGCGGCCTGCTTGTCCTTGTTAGCGTACTCCTCCTTGAGCATCTTGTGGAACCAGATTGCCTTCAGCTCGTCAGGCTGGAATTTCATCAGCTCAAAGTAGAGTGGTTGTTGGCTGTCGTCGGTCTCCGTCATAACATCACCGGCAACCTTTCCAAGGTCGAAGAGCTTGGCAAATGTGGATGGAATAAGACCATGAACGCCCTCGAGGCCATTCTGGCAGAACTCATCGGTTGGTGTGCCGCGGCAGAGAAGGTTGAACGTCATAGCCGTCTGCCAGTCGGTCATTTTCTTGGCGTCGGCGTTCTTGTTCGCCTCGAAATCGTAACTGGTCTGGGCTGGGTAGCCAGCGTCCTCGATAAACCACTTTGGGCGACCATCAGCCTCAACATCGCGGAGACCAGGTGCGAGGTGACGTTGTGGAACGGCGCAGACGGCGGCAATGCAGGCAAAGAGCTTCATTTTCTTGGTTTATTTTGTCTTATAGTTTTTGTTACTACTATGAGTGACAGTTCAATCCGAAATTGCATTTTATAGTGTCCCAGTGAGAGGCGCCAGATAAGCATTTTCGAGGGATGAATGGGTGGATGAATGGGTGGAGGCAGAGACCGTTACACCACCGCCATCACCCAAGACATTTCCACCATCACCACTCCTCCACCAAGTTTTTTTTTATCCGAAGTCTGTTTCGATTTTGTGATGCGGGCTCTCCGTATGCGGCTAATCGCCATGGTCCAGACGGCATGGTCAGGAAAAAACTGGCTTTTCTCTTGTTGATAAGGGTCACTTCCCTTATCGTTTTAAATAAGCGGATTCAAGTGAATAAGGTTGAAGGCCAATGTGAACGAGACAAAAAACGTCTAAAAGTAAATGATACGATATAACGTTGAGACGATTTTGTCGGGGGTGATTACAATGGAACAATAATCTATACTTAGTCCGGTAATAATTAGTCGCTGTATACCAATAGCATTTGGCTTTATTCTCATTTCGCGCTAACAGAGAAAAGGAGAACAAAGGCCAAAAATTTGTTTGAACACTATAATGGAGCCATTACAGAGTCACGACGATGTTGGGCGTAACGATGAAGGTAAAAGAACGGAGCGGTGTCAGTCGAAATTGAGACAAATTACGCGATACGTAACAAAAACGATAGTTTTAAGGCGCGCGCGCTATAGTCAGTCACAGTCAGTACAGTCAGGAGTAGTGTTAACTTAAAAAGTTATTCACCCATTTGCTAGTCTTTGTTTATATTACACGGTGATAGAATAGAGAACAGATCCAAATGAAAGAGAATATGGAGACGTACATAACTACATATTATATAATCTGACTTGAAGTAAACTATTAAATCTATTTTGTCAGTTTACACATGTCCTTTTGTGGTGGCCCAGTAAAAAGATGGCAAATAAACTTGAGCACCATTCAGAGAACATTAACATTGATATTACACTGACAAAAATGCACAACGGGTGGGAGAGAACGGATGCCAGGTTAGAGTTGACCTTATCAAATTGTTTTGACGTATTTTGGTCAGTAAAAACACTCATACTGAACAATGTCCGACGACGAAGCCAAGCAAAGCTCATCATGGTAAGTTACACCTCAATAGAAGTTTTAAAGACGATTCATTTTATAGAACCAGCGGAGCGGCCAATACACGTCGACGATGAGTCAAACTGTCAGGATCGTGTGTACTGGAAGTTTTGTCAGAGTCAGTGTGCGCTACATGACGTCAATGCCCGCGTGGCCAAGTTCAATTGTACGGAAGAGGTGAAGAAGGAAACAATGAAGGAGATACTCACGCTGGACCAGTGCGATTATGAGTATCATCAAGTGAAATGGATTGATTGCTATTGCAAGCCAAATGGGTAACAAATGATCAAATTAAACCCAAGTTCTAAATATTGTTGCATGTAGGACCCATACGGACTTTGTCGTCACAATATCGTTACTGTCGTTGATGTTCATTGCATTCAAATTCGCCAGTTATTTCATCTACAAGTTCAAAAAACGCAATCACCATCATCATGAGGTATCCGCTCTATTTGACGTCACAAGTGCTTTTACTCGAAGCATCACTTCAGATGCAGAAGAATGATTCCTTACAAGAGTCAACCCGTTTATTAGCTGGATAACATCATCACCTGTGGGATGGCACCACTGGAACAATCACGTTTTTCATCAGTGCTGTATCAATGCACAACAACGTATCAATGTGCATGTGTCAGCCTAAAAATAACCGTCCATTTCTATTGAATTGAGTGCTGTGGCACAAATTGGTCCTTTAAGCCACTTTAAATGCAATAAAAGTGTATGGTGAAATCAAATGATTTACAAACTGCTAATTATCGTATCATATTTACTGAAAAAAACGTGTCAACGCCTAATGGCCGCGCGTTCTAATGAATTGAGTGTGTGACCCCACTACACGCATGATCAAGAAGTACGATTTTTATTCGTGTGTATGTGTGCTTCGTGTGTTGGATCGTTGTATCGTGCCAACATCTAACTTTTTATAGAGACATGATTCTGCTTCATTGAATAGGGCCCCTACCTATCTCTTTTTTCCATCCACCCCTCTCCTAGCTAGCCCCTCAAAAAGCTCGACATACACACACAAAGAACTTCACATAACGATTGTTTCGAAGTATACAGAGAGATTCAGCGAGGCTTTAAACGTTTTAGCTGTGGGCTGCATTCGACGAGGGACAACCAAACGTGTCGCCGAATTTTGATGTTTGGAAGAGAAGTGTCTGTTGCATCTGGAGTAAGCAACAGATCGATTGACTGCTGGAATCGTTTCGATCCGGAACTAGATCCACTTGGCCCGTAAGGAAAACGGGCTAAAATCACAAACTTCGCAGCTTTGATGTTGTTTTTCAACATGAGACGTAAGTAGACACAGTTTTTGGACTCACTCAGCACAAAAAGTGGTTTAAAGCAGTTTACATATTTAGTTACCCCTTGCAAAATGCATTTACATGTGTAGTTGTCGCACCCAGGTGATTATTGGGGACCACACAGCCATTTACATTACAATGGGATAGAAGTAGGATTAAATACGTCAAATCTTACACGCAACTCATGATCTGAGTGGAACATTCTAGGTCAAACAAATTTAACTGTAAACACATAATTTCCGGCTAAGTGACTAGATCTCCAGTAGTTATGCAGGGTAAGGTTGACCAGCAGGCCGAATTGAACATTAAACATTTATCAACACGTCAAAAAAACGGAAGCTTCTTTTATTTAACATTATAGCTGTCGGTAATCAGCAACGTGACACACCACCAGCCAGCTTTAATGTGTGAAATTAAACACAAACTTCCGTCTAAGATGGAACCTAACTGTTTGTGTTTAAAGTCTCACGATGCATCCGTCACCTCCTATGTGCTCGTAATTACGACGCTCCTGACAAGGAGACCACATCCATCGATCCGATCATCGATCCGAAAAAGACGATCACGGAAAAAATGCTCACTAATCTCGAGGCCAAGGTCAAATCGCGTGATCACTTGTTGCGTGAGCTGCAAAAACGCGATAAAAATGCGGCTCAACCCTTGCGACGGGCCTTGTCACTCGAGTATGTACATTGTCCATTCTCTCGCCCTAACTATAACACTCGATAGACACAAACTCGACGAGTCCGCCATTGATCGCATTCGGCGACGATCGGCTTATAATACGGTCAATAACAAATTTGGCTCGCCCATGTCTCTTAGACGCTCTGAAACAGCCATGACACGCGTTTCGTGCCCGCCCAAGGCCAATGTGAAAGTGCTATCAGCGGACGAGAAAGTTCGACTTAAAGGAAGATGACTGAAAGAGGTGTGATGTTGATTTTGAACTTGATGACGATGACCCAGTCATTTGAAGCATCGCTATCATCACTGAAATGGGCAATGGAGCAAAAGTCAAAGAGTAAAGCCAAATATGAGTTAAGTTTTTCAAATCCTAATTTGCATGTCTTTCAGAATCGGCCAAAATTGACACAATAACGCAACGTATCAATGATCACCGTAATTTGCTTATTCTGTCCAAAATGTAACATTTACACGTTTGACAAGTATAATAAAATTGAATTTCGATATGCCTCGAGTAAAGATTGAAGTCTATTTTTACTCTTACCACCGTTTTATCTATTGTCGCGGTCCTGGGTCAATTTACCAAGTGGTTTTCCGCGCTGGATATAAGCACTTTTTCTTGTGCTGTTTAGACTTCTAACAAGAAAATAAGTTGAACAGTTGAACTTAATCAGAGAGGAACCAGTCTTACCTAGGTTGGATATATAATTTTGACATAGAAGTCAGCGGATGTTGAGGTTTACCAAAAACGGAGCCCCTTTGCAAATCAAATTATGTGAACTTTTAAGCTAGTTTTCGCTCGTTTCTTCTATGTTCGTTTCTAAGTCGAACTTACGAGCAGTGGTTAGTATAGATTATCTGAAGTGTATCTCTAAAACAACTTCCGAACAATCTAAGGCCTAAAAACCATTTCGTACTGTTCAATTTGGCAAATCCACTTGATTGATAGGTTGTCGACAAACGGACGCCTATAGGCTCTAAAGAATCGCATTTTGTAGTTCACTCTAAGCAATTCAACGTTATTATGGCACTTGTTGGTTCTATATTTAAAAGAGGTCCCATTAGAACACGATCCAATTGCAGTTTTAAAGCATTTATTGACGGAAAGTAAGTAAACATGGTTTGGAATATATAAAAAGACAAGAACGGTTCAGAAGTAAGACGGATCAGCGCCAATGCAAGTGACGTTATCGGGCCAGTCGCAGTAGCCGGCTGAGTTGAAGTGTAATCCCGATGGGCACGTTTTAATGTACGCTTTGCTACTGGCACAGTGAATGTACTGGTTGCATGAAGTGTAGGGGAACATGCCATTGCCCATGTCACGGCAGAAATCATCAGCACTGGGTGTCTTTGGCGTTGACTGGGTCGTCGTGCTCGGTTTCATCGTTGGCTTCACGTTTTTATTTTTGATGGCGATATCAGCACAGCCGTAGAACTCTTCTTGGTAACCCTTGCCTAGACCAGATCCGGTAGCATCGGAGCCCCATGAATTGCCACAGTGGTAACGCCACTGGAGAACACAGTGCTCACATTCAATGTCAGTCGGTAGGAAGGCCTCCATCTCGTACCAGTAACCACCTTTGCCTGGTCGCATTGGCTTCTTGTCGGTGATGTCATATTGCGTTGTTCCATCAGTGAAAGTCAACAGTGACTTAGGATCGGCGAAGCAGTCCTCGTTCTCGTACTTCTCATCTTTTGCTTGTTCGCACAGACGGAACTCGAACCATCCCTGGTGATGAGCGGTCACCTGGACCACTAGTGGAATAGTAGCCTCGTTTTCAAAGCGTCGAGGAATGATGCCGCGGTCGTACTTGCCACCTGAGAAGAAAGTTTAGAACGAATAAAACAGGCAAATACTGAAAAAACCTAATTCATTCTCACGCGGTCGCGGGTCAGCATAGTTATCACCGCATACACCGCACTTGTATCCGTTCGCAATCTCGGTCGTCAGTCCGCCGCAGAAGAGTTGATTGTCGGCATAGTTGGGGATGACAAGATCCCAGAACTCCTTGACGTCTTCATCATTGGGCA